>JASEVX010000129.1:0-75210 GCA_031761405.1 Serripes groenlandicus | reverse complement strand
CTTCTTTTGCAACACTGTTTTCAAAAGTCGTCTGCTGCAGAGGCGTCAGAAAGAGTCTATATGTGTGCAAAGGTTAAAGAATTAACCTTTATCCTATACCAAACTTAAAACAATATATTGTCCAAGTTCATAAACATGTTGGTAGGTTCTGTTGCTAAGGAAACAGAACATAAATATTTCAAATGATAACATTAACAGGCTCATGTAAAGTAATATATGAGATTATATGAAGCCATGAGATGGACGGTCACATTTTCATTTCAGCACAAAGGGAGAGAGAACTGGTTGACAAGATTTTAAAGAGTGATAAAGCCCAGAGTGTTCTTGATATGGGATATCAGCCCAAAATGATTAAAAAGGCCATTGAGTTCATTCTGAAAAGAGATGGTACAGTATTTGTTATTTGTGCTAGTTTAATTTTTTAATTATTTTACTTTCATTGCGAAACAAGCTTTTAGCTTATGTTAACCACGCTCGATGTCTGTTTCCTGGAGACTTATGGAGTATTTGCTCAATTGGTTGGCGTTCTCTCCTTGGTTGTTCTCTTGTTTTAAAGTGTAGACTTTAGATGGCCATTGTATTTTTTGTGGGCGGTTGCCTAAGCAGCTGCCCTCAAAGATAACATAAATTTCTCCCAATCGGATATTTCTTGAAATGATACGATTTGCCACTCATAAAGAAGCCCCCCTCCCCCCCCCCCCCCCCTCCCCCCCCCCCCTCCCCCCAAAAAAAACCAACCCTCACCAAACAATGTGATGTTAACCTAGCAGATATATGAACTATCAAACAGTACATACCATAACATGGCATAACTTCAATGCTAATAAGCAGATCAAATTAATATTAAAAGAATGAAATGTAGTACGAATACCGCATGTATAGCGTAGGAATACAAAACAAAACATTCAACGAAGCCAACAATTCCTCCATATACAACAAATCTGCAGCAGACGACTTTGGAAACATCAAGATGTAAATGTGGATAACCTCTATAAATAAAGGTATATTTAATACTAGAGTTGAAATGATTGTGTCAAATTCATAAACCGTTCATTATGAGCTAATTAGTCGCCGGGCAGAAGCCCGCGACTTCTATTTTTAATAGGTTTTCGGAAATGACATGGGAGGGGGGATTATTATTAGAAAGAAACACATTTAGATGTCTTGAACATATTACAATTGTGTTTGTTTAAAAACACTAAGTAATGACACATCTAAAATGAAAAGATATTCCGATGTTTTAGGTATTTTCAGTTTCTTTATTTTGACTCGCATTTATGTTTTTTTGTTTTATTAGTCGCCGGGCAGAAGCCCGCGACTTCTATTTTTAATAGGTTTTCGGAAATCACACGGGAGGGGGGATTATTATTAGAAAGAAACACATTTAGATGTCTTGAACATATTACACTTGTGTTTGTTTAAAAACACTAAGTAATGACACATCTAAAATGAAATAAATATTCCGATGTTTTAGGTATTTTCAGTTTCTTTATTTTGACTCGCATTTATGTTTTGTTGTTTTATTTACGAAGACAAAACAGTCCCTATTAGCTAGACTGGTATACTTTATTTTTACACTATATACTTCATGTACTCAAAAGGCGATAACTACAAACCTTTAAGGCTTTACGTCGCAGTCTAATTTGTTTACATACGCGCACCTGCTTGAAGCGTGACTCGCGAATACCAACTGCGTTGATCAATCTCCTTTGCAGAGAGCCGTCTCTTTACACTCGCTTACAAATAGTAAATCGTAGGTGATTTAAAATGTTTATTTGGTTCGAAACAAATGAAGAAAAGGACAAACCGAGATAAAAACTAGTTTTAATAGAAAAATTACTTTGAACGAACACTCTCTGCCTATAAGAGAGTTTCAAGAACGACACCTCTGCGAATCAGAAAGAATCGGGTCTTTCGTACAAAATTATTTCGTCCTTGACAATTTTAAATGTGTCACATAATTCCCTAATGGCATATTGCTTCCGATCTGCATATTGTTATGGATCATTGACACAAGGGCGCTCATCATAATATAATTTTAAAACATGAGTAGTTTTGTTATTTTCATTATAAAAAAGGAAGGAGAAAGAATTAAAATGAATTAACATGTTGTAGGGCTCAGTTTATGTTCGAAATTAAGTTTAAATTATACAACAATTTCAATGAGATTTAACTGTTTAGTTGATATTATATTTCGAATGTGGTCTAATTTATAAATATTGGACTACATTTCAACATTTGTTAAAGTATGATATAATTAGGATGCCAAGCTAATATCATTTTGAGAAAAAGAGAAAACTCCGCGATTTAACCCTTAACTCATTGTTTTAAAAGTATATTGCTGCAAAGGTGTCCACTGTTGACTTTAATAGAGGAAAGGTAAAATAATGTGCTATTGCATGCAAATCCTAAATTGTCTGTTTTGTGGTTTTATTGAAAAATAATAAAATTCAAATATTCTGACAAACATCTTGAAAAGTGTATGTGGAATTCACAAATCTTATAATTATTCCTTAATGAAAGCACTGTATACATACTAAGACTAATGATTGGCAAGATTTCTCATTTCCATTACTGTTTATGATCAATAATTAGTTGGTTGTGTGTTTAGTCAACCTACTTTGGAATGGAGATTGATCATAAACAATGAAAGGTTTCAATTATCATTCACTTCGTTGACAAAACAATGCAAGTTATGATACATTTTCACTTGACCCCACCCCTGATGTTCCAATATGCCCCTCAGTTGATAACTGTTTATTCAACTACTATAATGTTAGTGTTATGCATAACTGCACTATGGATATCCGGCGACATTGATGCATTGCATCAACTTTCTCTTGTTTACGAAGACAAAACAGTCCCTATTAGCTAGACTGGTATACTTTATTTAACACTATATACTACATGTAATCAAAAGGCGATAACTACAAACCTTTACGTCGCACAGTCTAATTTGGTTACATACGCGCACCTGCTTGCAGACTGTTATGTGTAAATATCGAGATGAAAATGACGTCTAATATTCTCCTTTTAATGGCAATTTTAACTTACTGAATGTTATTTTCATGTTCAAAGAGATGTCTTGATTTGTGAAGAAGACATTTTATAATGTGTATCCATGTATATCTTAAATATGAACTGTTTCTAAGCTAAAACTGTTGATCGCGTGACTCGCGAATACCAACTACGTGGCTCAATCTCCTTTGCAGAGAGCCGCTCTTTACACTCACTTACAAATAGTGAATCATAGGTGATTTAAAATGTTTATTTGGTTCGAAACAAATGAAGAAAAGGACAAACCGAGATAAACTGGTTTTAATAGAAAAATTACTTTGAACGAACACTCTCTGCCTATAAAGAGAGTTTCAAGAACGACACCTCTGCGAATAAGAAAGAATCGGGGTCTTTCGTACACAATTATTTCGTCCTTGACTATTTTAAATGTGTCATTTAATTCCCTAAAGGCATATTGCTTCCGATCTGCATATTGTTATGCATCATTGACACAAGGGCGCTCATCATAATATAATTTTAAAACATGAGTAGTTTGTTATTTTCATTATAAAAAAAGAAGGAAAGAATTAAAATAAATTAACATGTTGTAGGGCTCAGTTTATGTTCGAAATTAAATTTAAATTATACAACAATTTCAATGAGATTTAACTGTTTAGTTGATATTATATTTCGAAGTTGGTCTAGTTTATAAATATTGGACTACATTTCAACATTTGTTAAAGTATGCTATACTTAGGATGTCAAGCTAATATCATTTTGAGAAAAAGAGAAAACTCATGTCTTCAGCGATTTAACCCTTATCTCATTGTTTTAAAAGTAGATTGCTGCAAAGGTGTCCACTGTTGACTTTAATAGAGGAAAGGTAAAATGACGTGCTATTGCATGCAAATCCTAAATTGTCTGTTTTGTGATTTTATTGAAAAATAATAAAATTCAAATATTCTGACAAACTTCTTGAAAAGTGTATGTGGAATTCATAAATCTTATATAATTATTCCTTAATGAAAGCACTGTATACATACTAAGACTAATGATTGGCAAGATTATTCATTTCCATTACTGTTTATGATAAATAATTACTTGGTTGTGTGTATGGTCAACCTACTCTGGAATTGAGATTGATCATAAACAATGAAAGGCTTCAATTATCAAGTTATGATACATTTTCACTTTACCCCACCCCTGATGTTCCAATATGCCCCTCAGTTGATAACTGTTTATTCAACTACTATAATGTTAGTGTTATGCATAACTGCAGTATGGATTTCCGGCGACATTGATGCGTTGCATCAACTTTCTCTTGTTCCACTGTTGTAATAACGTTTGCAAAAGTTCTCTGTTGCAGACGCGTCGAAATACGGAAAATGGTAAATCGTCAAGTGACTAAACCAACACGCGTAAATTCACCAAGCGTTTCTCCCGAGGAAATGATCGATTCGCTATGCCTAGTGAAAACGACAAGTGACCAAAATACGCGACTCAACGTCTGGAAAAGGTGTTTATTCCAAATAATCGTAAGTTTATACATACATTCCCTGTCTATTAACACTACTGTGTGAACAGAACCATATATGCTCCAACCGGCTGTAAATTTAGTTTCAAGCGCTTGAACTATTTTAAATATAGGTCATTTGCACTCATGCGGGTCATAAACTATATCGAATGTCTCTGAGGAACCTTTTTCCTTTTAGATAAACATTCTTTCATTCCCTTAAATTTAAAACGTATAAGGGTTTGATCGGTTTGGCAGATTCCCTTGTGAATTTGGATTGACATTGTTTGTCATGTGTTTTCGCGAGTTTCAAAATAGCGACAGAGTCAGTTCCTTGCGTATATTCGAATTGATATATATCCTTTAATAATTGATCACGTCTTTGACCATTTTCACATTTTTAATTCATAAGTGTCTAAATACTTGTTTCTAGCAGACGATCATAATGCCTTATTATTTAGTTATAATTTGATTCGGTTTAAACGTAAAGAAGGCACATAACACTGTTTACCTGGTTTCTTATCATTATTTTTTTTTTCTTCAGGAAATCGGCTAGGCCCAAGGTTGTAATCAAAGTACAAAGTACTGAAGGTAGAATTGCGATCGTTTAAGAAGAGATACAGAAGTGCATATATGAATATTTATTTTACCGGTTACCTTCAGGCAAAGTTTCAAGCGTGTAACCCTTTCCAGTGCTGAGATTTTGCCTCAACCTGAAACTTTAACCAAAATGTTGACGAACAGACAGACGGAGAGACAGACATCGCCAATCTATTGACCGGAATTGCTAGAGCAATCCGGCCAAAAATAAAAAATAATCATCAATTTTAGCAGTAAAATCCTGCCAAGAAGTAATGAATTGAGAACAAAATGTGCTGAGAGTTCCATATTTTCAAACTTGCTAAGATTTGGTCTGTGCAATGAATGTACAAATTGAAAAATGTATTGTTGACATGTATTTTCTACACCATCATTGTAATGTTGTTTATCATAAATAAAATTATTCCTTTTTTTAAATAAACTTTTAATCAAAATGTGTGTCTCAGTGTTGTCTTCTTCAGCAGTTTGACAGAAACAAAGCCTAATTCTGAAATTGTGTCAATGTGTTATTTGTCAACTCTGTCCCATAAGTTTTGCTTGTGATTTGAACTCTCATAAAAAAAGCACGGAAAGGGACAACTTTCCCAACTTTGATTAAATAGGTTTTCAATTAAATTGTAAAAAATCTTTTTCTTGTTTTTTGAAAGTTTTGTCATTATTATTTAAGACGGACATTATATACTAGAATAGCCAACTGACTATCATTTGAAAAAGTGTTTCTTATTTAAACCTTTCCACTTGCATACGTAATTGCAGCCGACGACTTTTGAAAACATTGATGCAGAAGAAGAAATTGCTCATAACAAGCTTTCTCCTTTTGCAACAATGTTTTCAACTATATTCAATGATTACACTTCCAATAAATGTGATTTTCTGTATCTTTGCTCAGATTTTTTTTAATTCGTCTGCTGCAGAGTTTTTATATTGTGGGGTGGGTTGTGATTTGTTAAAGGGCAAGCAGGATTGGGAATTGAGTGTTGCACTTATCCTAATGAAACACTCGCCTGCCTGTGCATGTTTTAGCTTAAATTAACTTGTTAAATGTTCTTTCCATCATCAACTTAGTCATCTGTTAGTAATCAAATCTATGAACGAAATAATCGCGTCAAAATCTTGAATCGCGTCAAAATCATAACGAACAAACTGTCAAAATCTAATTTTGAACTGTGTAATACAAATTTAGAATAAAAGGATGAATCAGTTATGTTGTAACAACCAATATCCGCGGGTCATTTACCTGATTTTGGCCGAAAGAAATGATCGATTTCTTGCAAGATTTATTCGTTATTCGTTCTGCCTATTATAATCAAAGTATTCTAAACGCTTTATAAACAAGTGATTTAAAGCGCTCAAATCATTTGATGAAATTTGTTTCTTTAGACGCGGACCTTGTCAAAAGCACCTATCCAAAAGTCATCGTTAATCGTTGTCGAAGGAATAGATGGACTGAGAGAAAGAGAAAGAAAAGGCTTAGCAATGCATACTATCTTTATGAATAAGGACATGAACGAATATGTATGGACTAGCGCCTAGAATTTCGTACTAGCCGATCCTTCATTCCACTCGCTTATGCTAGCGGGCGAGTGGATGTTTACATCTCTGCCGAGAGGGAAAAAAGGGTTACAATTTACAAAGGGTAATTGCGCGGTGCAGTGCTATATTGGCGTAGTGATATCTAAATAATTGTGTACACTTTAAATATGATATTTACACTTACAAGACTTGTTATTTTCTATTATAAGCTTGAATAATCGGATTTTTTTTCGTTACTCTATGTTTGCTTTTGTGAGCATTCGTAAATTAGTCAAACCAAAAATTGCACTTAATTGTTGGTGGTGAAGGGCATATACATCACGTGACTTCAAACTCACTATGACTATGGCAGTCTCTGCGCATGCGCAAGTCTACCAAAAATGAAGGTTACCTGTAAGAACAAGTCAGGGAAAGTCAATTCCATCCTGTGGAGACCAACAGACGTCACTTTTGACAACTGCAAATTGCAGGTATGATAATAGAGATCCGCTGGTTTTAACCTTTTTCCACAGACAGACGTTTTCTGACACCTTTGCAGCAGACAACGTTTGAAAATACTGTGACAAAAGGAGAAATTGCTCAAAACAAGCATGTTGCCACAATCATTTCATTTTTGTCAGTAATCATAACTTCATTTATAGATAATTCGATATTTCTGCCTAGATGTTTCTAAGTTGTCTGTTGCAGATTGTTGTATGTGTATTTTTGTACTGAGTTAAAATACTTGGTTCAGACTGCGATGGAGTAAATTCAGAGCTCTAGACAAGGTGCATTTTTCATATTCTAAAATCCTTATTTCACACTCAAACCCTATGTTGTAGGTACTCAAAATGATTATCCAACCAAAATGATTCTTTTGAGTACCCACAACATAGGATTTGATTGAGTAATACAAGAGATTCTGTAGGGGAAAAAACAGTTTAGTTTACTCCACCTTATCTAGCTAGTTGTCATTTATGTTTGATTTGGGGAAAACATTCTGTTCTGCTGCTCATTCATTTATCAATGCTGGGTCATCTAAGAATGATGTTGGTTAGAAGCAGAGTAAATTATTGTTTAGCAACAGTTCAAGATTTAAGACGAACCATAGAAAATGTACAAGTTGACATTTCTGAACAGTGTAGGTTAAGATCAGCCTTTTCAGTGTCTACCCAAATTGACAAAGTCTTATAACATCCTTATGTAATTAAAATGTATATTGCATAGATCAGACTGCAAATACACATGATTGTATGGATCTACTTTTCACAAAGACCGCCCCACTGATGTAGTTGTAGAGTGTCAAACCTCTAGTGCGTGAGGTTACTGGTTCGATACCTGGCCGGGTCATACCTAAAACTGAAATTGATGGCTGCCCTCCTTGGCTTTCAGGATTGTGAGGTTAGAATTACCACTGACTGGTCGGTCTCAGGATGAATTGACCTAAGAAACACTGTGATATATATAAATAAATTAATGTTGAAAGCAGTTTTAAACACCAAACAATCAACTGTTCACAAAAGTCAAAAGGTACATTTTCCCAAGAACGGGCTCATTCAATGTCTTCATTGTATGAATGATATCCTACTATTGTTTATTGTAAGGATGCCTATGTATTGCTTATTTTAAATTTCAAGTTATGTGTAACACTAATTATCCCCCGCTTTTTCGAAGAAAAAAGGGGGGTTATTAATTTGGGTTTGTCCGTCTGTCCGTCCGTCTGTCCGTCTGTCTGTCTGTCTGTCACACTTCGTTTCCATGCAATAACTGCCACAAATGTTAACCGTTTTTTTTCAAACTTGGTAACAAGGTTAAATGCCTTAAGGGCTAGGCCAAGTTCGATAGTCACTTTCGGCGGACTTTATTTTGTGTAGTTATGGCCCATTATTTAACAAAAAATGTCGTTTGTTGCTGTTTCCGTGCAATTACTGCCACAAATGTGAACCTTTTTTTTTTCAAACTTAGTAACAAGGTTAAATGCTTTAAGGGCTAGGCCAAGTTTGATCGTCACTTTCGGTGGTCTTTATTCGGTGGAGTTATGGCCCCTTAATTAACAAAAAATGTCGTTTGTTGCTGTTTCCGTGCAATAACTACCATAAATGCGAACTTTTTTTTTTCAAACTTGGTAACAACCTAGGCCAAGTTCGATCCTCACTTTCGGCGGACTTTATTCGGTGGAGTTATGGCCCCTTAATTAACAAAAAATGTCCTTTGTTGCTGTTTCCGTACAATTACTCCCACAAATGTGAACCTTTTTTGTTCAAATCTGGTAACAAGGTTAAATGCCTTTAGGGCTAGACCAAGTTCGATCGTCACTTTCGGCGGACTTAAGTTGGTGGAGTTATGGCCCCTTATTTAACAAAAAATTACGTTTCTAGCTGTTTCCGTGCAATAACTGCCGCAAATGTGAACAATTTCTTTTTCAAACTTGGTAACAAAGTTAAATGCCTTAAGGGCTAGGCCAAGTTCGATCGTCATTTTCTGTGGACTTTATTCGGTGTAGTTATGGCCCCTTATATAACAAAAAATGTCGTTTGTTGCTGTTGTCGTGCAATAACTGCCATAAATGTGAACTTTTTTTTTCAAACTTGGTAACAAGGTTAAATGCCTTAAGGTCTAGGCCAAGTTCGATCGTCATTTTCTGTGGACTTTATTCGGTGGAATTATGGCCCCTTAATTAACAAAAATTGTCGTTTTTTGCTGTTTCCATGCAATCATTGCCACACATGGGAAACTTTTTTTTTTTCCAAACTTGGTAACAACGTTAAATGCCTTAAGGGCTAGGCCAAGTTCGATCGTCGCTTTCGGCGGACTTTATTCGGTGGAGTTATGGCCCATTGCTTAACAAAAAATGTCGTTTGTTGCTGTTTCCGTGCAATTACTGCCACAAATGTGAACCGTTCTTTTTTTTCAAACTTTGTAACAAGGTTAAATATCTTAACAGCTAGGCCAAGTTCGATCGTCACTTTCGGCGGATTTTATTCCTACAATATTTCCTGCAAGAGGGGGATATAAATTTCATGAATTTGCTTGTTTAATTATATTTACAGAAGCATGGTGCCCTTTTAGAGATAAAGTTAGAAGCTGAAGCTGTAGGGTAGAAGGATCAATTTTAATGAACAACTTCTCACTGCTGATCTACTGCAGTAGGCTCTTTACACAGATGGTGAAATCATATATGAATAAAAAGCTACCTCAAAAGGAGCAGCGACTATTAACATGTACCACCCCCCCCCCCCCCCCCCTTCCTGATCTGATAATAACACACTACACTAGCAATTTACTTTAGTGTTAATGTCTGTTAAATATAATTGTTCAACTATGATTTGACAATCAAAGACCTTGCATGGAAAGATGAATTTTTAGCTTCAAACCACATCGAGTTTAAACCATTGGACCAAATTCAACCAAAGTTCAAATTGTTTAAAGATTTAAATCATATAAATGATATGAAGAAGCGTTTAGCCTCTAATGACTACTCCACCTAAACCACCTTTGATGGACCTCTTCTTATTGTTTCAAAAATTCAATGCATTATTACAAATGTCCTATACTGATTAGTTAGTTTATTTACAGTTTCCACTCCCTCTAGTTGCATTCCAACCTTAATTTTAAATTTCCCGATATAAGCAATAACACATTTGCTTCTATGCTGTTACTCCGTTGATCAAATTAGGGTCATCATGACCCTCTCGTCTTCTTATTCAGTTGAACAATAGTTCCAATGATTCAATGCGTGATCACGCATTCACGCGACTTATCTGTAGCTCTGCGGTTCTGCTTTGCTTCCCTTTGTTATAAAATAGCATACGCCAGCTATTAAAGGATTTTGAAAACAAACTTACCAATGCAATACTTACAATTTAGACAATTCAAAAAACGGGCTTATGGAGGAAAGGGTAAAGTTTTGCATGTTGTTTCAGCATGAGCCAATCATAATATGGCTTCTGTGTCATAATTTTGAGAGATGTCAATTTTAAGCTAAAGCTAACCCGAAGCTTTGTCCATATAATGCGTACGAAACAATTCACATGTGTTAATTTAAGCTTCTATGAAATATGCTATTATATATTTCATAACATCAATTAACTTCAAAAATTGATTTAGGTTGTAAAGAATCATACTCAGGGGAGCATTGTTTAATTGTGAAATTCCCTCATTTGTAGTGGTAAACGTTGTTACTGTATGCTGCTGCATTGCATTTATGTATTATGCATTTTTAACGTAGATATAAATTATTTTGAACCAAATACAGGAGGCCTTTGAAAGCAGTGTAGGATGTTTTCGTATTGCTCTTTAAGAAAAGTTTCTTGCACTCTTTTTACTTTTCATATATGTAAACAGAATTAATCAATACTGATAATAAATGCTTTCAATAATAGGAGGGTACAAGGTATTATTTGTGAGTAATTAATTTACTGGATGTTGCGCATGTTGATATCATTTTAGCCTTATTGGTTAAAGGCCAGAACTGCCTGTATTTGTATTCATGTATCATCAATATAGATCACTTATAGATCAACCTACCTAAAACGAAGTTGTTCATTATGAATGTTAAATGATCCCTTTTTGTTAAATTATTTATTAAATTAAAACAAACATAAATGCTTTCTTATCACTAGAGCCACACTATTTCAATTGAAGCCATGCCTCCACTACAGCTGGCATTACTACTATGAAATTTCACCTGAAAGACAATGGTGCAATAAATTATTAGCGTCTGCCTTTCGTATCAAAAGTCCCGGGTTCAAGTCCTGTGATGAGCGGGTTCCGGCTTATAGATTGTTCCACATCAGCGGCGCGAGTACTGGTTTAGAGGAATCAGACGTCGAGCATGATTTAGATAAGCTGGAAGCTTGTTGTGCAAGGGGATTTTTGGTCGAATCCCAGCGTGGCCAACATTCTTTCGATTAATTGATAAATAAATTCAATGAGACACCGCATCACTTGTCTTTCACCAATGGAATAACGGTCTATATGGAAAAGCAGCCATTTGCTACGAATAACTTGTGATTAAGCCAGATTAAAACATGGGTAGATTATGTTGCAGCTGTGAATTGACTAAAATATTGTTGGAAAGAGCGTAAAAACCCCAATCAATCAAATCTATGTTTTGTACATCTCCAATAAGTACTTTCAGTGCTTTGATTTTTATTTAGGACATGAACTTTGACTAACAACTTAGTAAGTGCCAGTTAATTTTCAATTTTCTAGATAATTTTTTTAATTTATAAAAGCCAGTCGAGCTTATGTCATGGCGAATTGTCCGTTCTGCGTGCGCCAACTTTTGGCTTCAAACTTCTTCTCTATAACCACTTTGCAAATTGTGATGACATTTCATAGGAAGTATCCTTTTAAAATCCTCTCATATTTTTTTTTATTATTTTGGACCAATGCAAAATTCTGGTTTTCGTGGAAACCGAAAGAAAAACATCTTCTCCTCCCAAACTGTTTGCCGATTTGCAAATAAAGAATATTTTATTTCAAGACCTGTTAGTGCTGGTTAAATCAATATAATTTTGACCCCGCTTTATCGTTTGAAAGAATGGAAAATAATAAATTAACCCAATTAATGCCCAGAGGATCATTAGTGTAATAACATCGGGGACATCACTGATTCAAGCAAACGATTTGTAATTCACAAGGCTTCTTAGTAAAATTCAAAGTTCGCCAACAGATCTTAGCCTCATTTATATTGGGTGAAAAAACATATACCGAATGCTATCAGATCTAACTCAGAAACTGCATTGAAATTTGCATATTACAATACATGAAATATAAATAAATATTGTAAAACAATAGGTCGATCAGGAATCAGTTCACAGACCGTTACGGAGAAAGTACTTGATTATGAACAAGCAGAAACAACGAAATATTTGTCTGGGAACTAGCCAATATGGATTCAAATAAACATCATTATGCATCTGAAGGGGCAGGTTCAGACAATTCAACGAAATCTAGCCATCAGAAGTACAATAGTTCTGAGACAAAATCCTCAAAAAATATTTATCTGATAATATATACATGTTCACATACCAGAACCCTGATAAGTATATGGCTTCTCCAATATAGAATTGAATATCATGCATTGTTTTTATTATTGGCAAAACATTAAGCCTGATTATTTTGGGTCTTTTTGCATATGTGTACATTGAATACTCAGTTAAGCCTGTATTTGCTTGTTTGATATCAAAATGACTTTGGAGAAATGTTCAATAGGTGAGGCGCTAAACAATTTGATCAAACCATATTGTTTACTTAAACAAAAGGCTGCCAGCCAGCATCAGAAAAAGGGTCAAAATAACAAAAGTTTAAAAGTATTTTCCTCTTGATAGGTTTTCTCATTTGAAGACAATTTGACAGAAGTTGTGCCTCTACAAAATGTTCAATCTTTGTGAAACAACATGGCCTCTGTGGAGTAATAAGTCAAACACAACATCGCTTGTTTCACAGTTTAAGTTTATAACAACACAGAGAGCTTTTGACCTGTTTGCCTGGAAGTATTATCATTATTATCATTATCATAACAGACAGCTTTTTGAACTGATTTGACTATTTCCAATATATAGACACATCTGCAGAGAGTTTTGAAATCAGGTTGAGTAATATCCCCATCACAAACTGTATTCAATGATTATACTTTCATTTTATCGAAACTTTCAATATGTTTTAAAAGTTGCCCGATGTAGATTTCTTGTATATCGGAGATGGTAAATCAATCCTTACATTCTGTATCAGTATATAACGGTTACTGACAAACTTCCATGGGGAATCGTATTTATTTGTTTCAAAGATAACCATCTAGTTCACTTTACTGTTAGCACCAAGTCGAGAGCTGGTGGACAATATGTTGAAGAGTGTTACAGCTCAGAGCGTGCTTCAGATGGGATACCAGCCCAAAATGATAAAACAGGCTTTTGAGTTCATTCTGAAACAAAATGGTAAAATGTATTGTCTTTAAGCTATTCAAGAGTATGTGATAGATTATACAAATTTGACAACAATTTTGGATAACAATATTGAGATAGAGTGGAAACATTATAGGAACACGAGGAACGTGCAGACAAAATAAATTAATGAATTTTATGAACAAAACAGTATTTTAGCGGAACTTAACAGAAAGCAGTTTGATAAACATCAATTAAATATTATGCTGTAATGGTAATCTTGATTTATGTCTGGAAATGCATTACATTTAGCACGATGTCATTTAAAGAGCTGTGAGTCGAGCTATTTAAAACAAGCAAATTCATGAAATTTATATCCCCCGCTTGCAGGAAATATTGTAGGAATAAAGTCCGTCGAAAGTGACGATCGAACTTGGCCTAGGTTGTTACCAAGTTTGAAAAAAAATGGTTCACATTTGTGACAGTTATTGCACGGAAACTGCAAGAAACGACATTTTTTAGTTAATTAAGGGGCCATAACTCCACCGAATAAAGTTCGCCGAAAGTGACGATCGAACTTGGCCCTAGACCTTAAGGCATTTAACCTTGTTACCATGTTTGAAAAAAAAACCGGTTCACATTTGTGACAGTTATTGCACGGAAACAGCAACAAACGACATTTTGTATTAAATAAGGGGCAATAACTCCACCGAACTAAAGTCCGCCGAAAATGACGATCGAACTTGGCCTAG
The DNA here is from genome assembly GCA_031761405.1 of Serripes groenlandicus. Lineage (NCBI taxonomy): Eukaryota > Metazoa > Mollusca > Bivalvia > Cardiida > Cardiidae > Serripes > Serripes groenlandicus. Next base: position 60,949 of record JASEVX010000129.1, on the reverse strand, counting down.
CCCGTAAGGCATTTAACATTGTTACCAAGTTTGAAAAAAAAAGGTTTACATTTGTGGTAGTTATTGGACGGAAACTGACATTTTTTGTTAATTAAGGGGCCATAACTCCACCGAATAAAGTCCGCCGAAAGTGACGATCGAACTTGGCCCTAGCCCTTAAGGCATTTAACCTTGTTACCAAGTTTGAAAAAAAAAAAGGTTCACATTTGTGGTAGTTATTGCACGGAAACAGCAACAAACGACATTTTTTGTTAATTAAGGGGCCATAACTCCCCCGAATAAAGTCCGCCGAAAGTGACGATCAAACTTGGCCTAGACCTTAATGCATTTAACCTTATTACCAAGTTTGAAAAAAACGGTTCACATTTGTGGCAGTTATTGCACGGAAACGGCAACAAACGACATTTTTTGTTAAAAAAGGGGCCATAACTCCGACGATCGAACTTGGCCTAGCCCTCAAGGCATTTAACCTTGTTACCAAGTTTGAACAAAAACTGTTCACATTTGTGGCAGTTATTGTACGGAAACGAAGTGTGACAGACAGACAGACAGACGGACAGACGGACGGACAGACGGACAAACCCAAATTAATAACCCCCCTTTTTTCTTCGAAAAAGGGGGGGGGGGGGATAATAATATACCCCTGTTCTATAGATTTAAAGGTGTAAAATAAGAAAGAAACGCAATTAATTCAAAGATGATCATTAGTGTATGACATGGATGACATCCCTTTTTATTCAAGAAATGAATCTATCTGGATTTTTTTCAAATATCTAATGAATTACAAGGTTTTTTAATGAAATTCATATTTTGGTTTCAGACCTTTGCCTCATTAAATGTTGCAGATTTTTTAAAATCAAATGCTAACAGGTTTGACTCATTTTCTGCATGGAAATTAGCAAATTTAAAAAACAAAACAAAATAGCAATAAATATTTTATAACAATAGTTCGACCAGGAATCAGTTCACAGACGATCATGGAGAAAGTACTTGAGACTGAAGAAGATGAAACAATGACAAATCGTTTGGGGAAACTAGCCAACACGCATTTAAATAAACATGCTGATGCATATGGAGGGGCAGATTCAGACAATTCAACGAAATGTAGTCATCAACAGTCTAATAGTTCTGAGACAAAAGACTCAAAAGGTATCTATATGATACTATACATGTTCTGTTCAGAAAGAGTTCAAAATGACAAACTGTAAAAGGTCTTCTCCTCTGAATATGTATTCTCATTTCAAGATAATTGGACAAAAGTTGTGCCTCTACAAAATGTTCAGTCAATGGAGTAATATGTCAATTACAACACCGCTCGTCCCATAGTATAAGTATATTACAACACACAGAGCGTTTGACCTGTGTGCCGGGTCGCTTTGACTGAAGAGCACTGGACCTCAACACTTGACTAACCCAGTCATAAATAATGGTTCATGGGTCATTATTTCCCAAGCTCCATGCAGCTTCAGCAAAAGTCGTCATCGCTTTAAAATGTGCATGTGTGATTTCGAAATAATTGAGCAAAACATTCATAAGATGGCTTTTTAAAAGCATTTGCAAGCAATATTCATCGCTAGCAGACATCGGAAAACGTCAATAAGACGTGGATATTCGTAAATATAGTATTTAGGTCATTCATGTCTTATGCACTTTTAGTTGAATGATACATACAAGGTCACAATTATATTATTACATTTATTCATTACATTTACATTTTTGTTTTCATTTCTTCTGTAGATGAAGAATTAAAGAAAGAGACTGACTACCTGCGGGCTCAGCTTACTTGCAAGATCTGTCAGAAGAGACCTCGCAACATAGTATTTCTACCTTGTGGAGACTTACTCTGTTGTGACAAATGCGCTAAAGATGTGGTCAAATGTTCCAATTGTGGTCAGAATATCACAACAAAAGTTACAGCCTTGATTTCTAGAATGTCTACAATGGAAGGCAATTTTATACAATTGCATGATAACATTTTTTTTTATTTGCTCTACGAAAAAGCAATTTTTTAGACATGATATTTCAACAAGATATTAAGACTATTCTATTGAGGTTGCTTATATATTTTATCTTCAAACTGGTACATTAAACCTTTTACTATGCCATTTCAAAGTGTATAATAAATATAGGATATATAAAATGGATCTAACTTTCTCGAGATTTGTTCTTTGTCTATTGGATCGTTTCATATCTTTGTGTTATTAGGTCTTTGCTTACATCAAGAAGAAATTAACAGATGCATATGGGGCAAGTTTGAAGAAGCGATTGTTTATCCCTTAATCTATGCCAAAGTTTGAAGAAAGGTGTTTCACTTCTTTTTTAATATGAAAATGTATGCTTAATTTAAATAATAATACATTATCATTTTTATTTCATTTAATTTGACTTTATTATTATTTTTGGGTTGTAGGACTGAATTTTGGGGGTCATTATATATGTTATATAGGAGCAAGATATAATGACGTTTGGTCTTAACGAGTCTATGTATAAGTAGTGTGCTTATGCACGGACACATCAGACTATTAACTGTCAACTTGCATTGAATAAAGACCCAGATATAACGTTTGATATATCTGATTAACTATTTTCAAATTTAAATCTGGTTTATCAGAAATCTAAATTAAATGATTAAGTTAACCAGAATTTGTATTTACAGAAGCCGTGTTATTAGGTCTTTGCTTACATCAAGAAGAAATTAACAGATGCATATGGGGCAAGTTTGAAGAAGCGATTGTTTATCCCTTAATCTATGCCAAAGTTTGAAGAAAGGTGTTTCACTTCTTTTTTAATATGAATATGTATGCTTAATTTAAATAATAATACATTATCATTTTTTTAGGTCTTTGATGTAAGTCAATGTGTTAATAACAAATTAATATTTCACATGTCATCTCAATAATTATAATGAAAGCACTGAAGTGCTGATGACATGGGGACTGCAGGAATGTTGGAGAAAATGTGAAAGGAAACATAAATGGCAGCTTATGTTTATGTATTTATTGTTAAAAAGTTGAAAGATCATATAAAAAATAGTAAATATCATGAAAGTGGCAATCCAAAAAGCAATCCAAAAAGGGGAGAACCTTGTTGGCCCTATATCACTCACCTGAGTGCAAGAGCTCAGAGTATACACATTTAAGATATAAATACTCAATGGAAAATTTGACAGCAGGTTTAGGCAAAAGTTTCTGCCGTATTATATTGAGAAATATTTCAATGTTAAATAAACTTCCAGCAAGTAGTTTCTTTGTGTTTTACAAATTGCACCCACTCGAGCAAATTTGGTGGATGTTCCGAGAGGTTTAGTCAAGGAACATTTCAGAGAAATTATTTCGAAATCCGGCTGGGCAAGGATTTTCTGACAAGAAGAATTTAATAGTTGTTCATGGCAGCAAGTTGTGCGCTGAATGGAATTATGTGAAAACTGTAGAAGTTGGGCCATGCAAGGAACATCCATGCCAAGTTTTTATCAACTTGCAGCCTGTGTATTTTAGATACACTGGCTGAAAGCCAGTCGAGCTTATGTCTTTGCGAATTAGCCGTCGTGCGAGCGTGTGTGCGTGCGTGCGTCAACAGGAGAGGGGGAGTGGCAGAGAGTGATTTGTTTGTTTTATTCGGGTTTTATGCCGCTTTCAACATTATTTTAGTTATATCACGGCGACAGTTCACTTATTCATGATCCTTGGGAAACAAACTAGTACTAGGCTGGAAAATGTGCCTTGCCAGAGGGCACTCTACCATGACCGTCGTGCCGCGACTGGGGATCGAGTGAAGTGAATGAGACCATGCATCTCTTCTTCAGCCACCAATGCACCAATGTACCAATAACTAAGTTGTAGCGGTAGCTAGCAAACGCCAACCTCTCTCTCAACCGGGCGACCCGATCGCGCTGTGCATGTGCCCGCAAGCGCTGTGGATATTTCAACTGCATTATCGTAAGAATGCTTGTCTTAATAATATCTAAGTCAAGTTCGAATATGGGTCATATTGTCTCAGACACTACGTCACTAGGCCAAATTGAAGGGAAATCTTGTTAACACTCTAGAGGCTGCATTTTTAACTTGAGCATGTTGAATATTGGTCATGTCTGTTCAAAAACTAGGTCACTAGCCCAAATTGAAGGAACATCTTGTCAACACTTTAGAAGCTGCATTTTTAAAATTTAGTCAGAATGTTTATCTTCATGATATCTAGGCCAAGTTAAAAACTAGGTCACTAGGCCAAATTTAATGAAAAATCTTGTCAATACTATGGAGGCCGCATTTTTTGCTACAGCAGCTTGAAACTTTGTTAGAATCTTTGTATTGATGATATCTAGTCATTGTTCGAATATGGACCATATCGGGTAAACACAAATAGATCACTAGGCCAAATGAAGGAAAAGCTTAATTGATCACACTCTTGAGGTTGCATTTTGAATCTTTGTCAGAATAATTGTCATGATGATTTTTGCATATTCTGCCTAAACCCGCTTTCAAATTTTCCTTTGATTCTTCATGTATTTTAGTTAAATGTGTATGCTTGTGAGCTCTTGCACTCAGGTGAGCGATAGTGTGCCAACAAGGTCCTCCTGTTTTCAAATTGGAAGTTTCATAATATTTACTAATTTTGATATGATATTTCAACTTCTTAACAATAAATTCATTAACATAAGCTGCAATTGTTATTTCTTTTCACATTTTCTCTACTTCTCCAACCTTCCTGCAGCCCCCAGGCCGTCAGCAATTCAGTGCTTTGATTAATAGAGTGCTGTTAAGGGATTGGGAAAATGTGTATGTATGGAGCACAGGGTTGGTTATGTAGCATTTGTGGGAAAAAAGTACCATGGTGAACTAGTCCCCATGAACCATTATAATGATTTGACAAATGATATAGTTTGAGCATATTGGACAGTTTTCAGAAAGGCCCAAATTACATAATAAACACATAGCATGACAAAGTAACATGCTGATTAAATAGAAATTTACAATTCTGCACCAATGCAATAAACTTAACTGGTTATGATGTTTGAAAAAAAAAGTTTGAAAGAAAATCATTGTCTAAACCATAGAGAGAAAGTGTTTGATTATAAACCATTTTTTTTTTTATTGATAACAATTAACAGCACATAGTGAACGAATTAATACAAGTTTGGGCGCTTTTTTGTTCCTCCCAGATATGTTAAAAATGATACTACCTGGCATTGAAAAATAAAATGGCCGTTTTCAATTCACTTCTGTGTCATGTAATCATTTTCCCCAAACTGAGTGAAATGTGGTGTTTGGATCCTAGGAAAACGGAATGCTACATAAATGTTTTTTATTATCAATACAATGATTTATGTCATTGCGGTGAATCAAAAGTTAATATATTAGATAAATGTATTTAGTCATCACGGGGTGTCAAAAGTCGTGTAAGAAAACGATGTATTCTTTTAGGTCGCTTTAGGCAAGAAAGCAACACAATCTCTCTAAACTATTTCTACCATAGCCAATCAGCGAGCGAACTTCTATCAAGCGTCAGTGTGTGGATTCCATTTTTTGGTAGAGTTGCGCGCATGCGCAAACGAGACCATTGTTACAGGTTGAATTTTGAAGTCACGTGATGTAAATGCTCCAGAACACATACAAAAAATAGAGCAAACAAATCAGACTGAATTACGAATGCAAACATAATAAGCAAAAGTAAAAGTAGTAAAATAAATTCACTTATTCTAGGTATCCAAATAAAATTACAAAGTCTCTTAATGTGTAAATATCATATTTAAGTGTACACAATATTTAGATATCACTACGCCAATATAACACTGCACCGCGCAATTACCCTTTGTAAATTGTAACCCTTTCTTCCCTCTCGGCAGAGATGTAAACATCCACTCGCCCGCTAGCATAAGCGAGTGGAATGAAGGATCGGGCTAGTACGAAATTCTAGGCACTAGTCCATACATATTCGTTCATGTTCTTAAAAATAATTATAGTATGCATTGCTTAGCCTTTTCTTTCTCTTTCTCTCTGTCCATCTATTCCTTCGACAAAGAGCATCCGTAAAGATGCGTATAGAGTCAACATGTGCTCGTTTCTAGTAACGAAGCCCATCGCAGTCGTTTTAGTTATGCATTCGTTTTCAATAGGTAATTTTCCTTTCACATATATACCACAAGCAGGTTTCCCCAAAACATGAGTACAATCGTCAATATTATGTAATGGATTTTCAATAAGGACCGGCACCCGGCGAATCATTGCGGTTTCGTGTTGACAAAATCGCCGGTTCAAATCTGTGCCACAATCAAACCGTTATGACAGGGATTATTTTTAAAATATATGAATAAATAGTGTTTTAGGAGTATTCTGCGATAGCTGCTAGCACTCGCCGAAAGTCAACGATTAACGATGACTATTACATTTTTGATAGGTGCTTTCGACAAGGTCCACGTCTACATTCCCGAATTTCATCAAATCATTTGAGCGCTTTAAATTACGACGACTTGCAAAAACGTTTGCGAGTTAATGTTCTAAACACTTGTTTATAAAGCGTTTAGAATACTTTGAATTATGATAGGCAGAACGAATAAGGAACGAAAAAATCTTGCAAGAATGAAGAAGAGAAAAAACGATCATTATCAGGTAAATGACCCGCGGATATTGGTTGTTACAACATAACTGATTCATCCTTTTATTCTAAATTTGTATGACACAGTTCAACATTTGATTTTGACAGTTTGTTCGTTATGATTTTGACGCGATTCAAGATTTTGACGTGATTATTTCGTTCATAGAGTAGATTACTAACAGATGACTGAATTGGTGATGGAAAGAACATTAAAAAGTTCAGTTAAGCTAAAACATGCACAGGCAGGCGAGTGTTTCATTAGGATAATGATTCCCAATTCCCAATCCTGCTTGCCCTTTAACATATCACAACCCACCCCACAATATAAAATCTGCAGAAGACGAATTAAAGAAATAGAACTGAGCAAAGATACAGAAAATCCCATTAATTGGAATTGTAATCATTGAATATAGTTGAAGTCATTGTTGCAAAAGGAGAAATTGCTTGTTATGAGCAATTTCTTCTTCTACATCAATGTTTTCAAAAGTCTTCGGCTGCAAATACGTTTGCAAGTGGGAAAGGTTTAAATAAGAAACACTTTTTTCAAATGATAGTCAGTTGGCTATTCTAGTATATAATGTCCGTCTTAAATAATAATGACAAAACCTTCAAAAAACAAGACAAATACTTTTTACAATTTAATTGAAAATATATTTAATCAAAGTCGGGAAAGTATAGTTGTCCCTTTCCGTGCTTTGTTTATGAGAGTTCAAATCACAGGAAAAACTTATGGGACAGAGTTGACAAATAACACATTGACACAATTTCAGATTTAGGCTTTGTTTCTGTCAAACTGCTGAAGAAGACAACACTGAGACACACATTTTGATTAAAACTTTATTATAAAAAAAGTAATAATTTTATTTATAACAAACAACATAACAATGATGGTGTAGACAATACATGAACAATACATTTTCAATTTGTACATTCATTGCACAGACCAAATCGTAGCAAGTTTGAAATTATGGACCTCTCAGCACATTTTTTTTTCAATTCATTACTTCTTAGCAGGATTTTACTGCTAAAATTGATGAAATTTAATTTTTAAATATTACCTAAGAAAGCCTTCCCTCAACATTTTGAAAACACCCTCAGAAGTCACCAGAATGCACCATTTTGCGTCCAGGATTTCAATTTTTGTTTAAGCATCAAGTCAAGGGTAACATATGATAACTTATTAAGTGAAAGTTTCAGTTGTTTCATTGGAGCCTCACAGGGGGACTTTATGTCTCCATTTATGTTTGCAATGTATGTAAATGACTTAGAGGACTACATGTCTCTAAATGAATTTGACGGCGTGGATATGGGCATGTTGAAACTACTATACGCGGACGATATAGTCTTATTTGCAGAAAGCTAGCTCAGTTTACAAAATGGTCTTGAAATACTTTTTAATTATTGCGAAAAATGGAAATTATCAGTAAAGGTAAAGAAAACAAACGTCATGATATTTAGACAAAATGGAAAAATATCGAAAAAAGTAGTTTTTAAATACAACGGTTATCCATAAGAAATAGTGAAACAATTTACATATTTAGGCATATCATTTTTTTCAAGAATGTCCTTTCAATAAACTTTTGACAATATAGGAGGGCAAGCTTTAAAAGCAGTTACATCTAACAGTATTAAAAAATATCATCATTAGTCATACACTTGAACTTTTCGATAAGCTTATACTACCAATGCATAATTACGGGCCAATGTATGGGGCTTCAGTGAGGCTATAACGCTAGAAAAGCTGCACACTATATTTTGTAAGCAACTACTACACGTCCAAAGTCAGACTCCTAATAATTTTATATACGGTGAATTGGGAAAATTACCTTTGAAGTGACAACGCCTTTCTTTGATAATTAAATACTGGTCAAAAGTCGCGAGAACAGACGAACGCAAATACATAAAGGCAATATACAAACAAATGTTAAATGATATAAATGAACATAAAGAAAATTGGGCATCAAAGGTTAAATATATATTGAATAATTTTGGTTTTAATTGTATGGATGAATCAAGGTGTCGAAAACATTAACGCTTTCATAAAATATTTAAACAAAGGGTAAAAGATATTTTTATCCAAAACTGGGATGCTGATTTAAGTCAAACGGTTAAAGCTAAAACATATATTCTAATCAAATCCTTTGATTTTAAGATGTATTTAGACAACATAAAAATAAAGAAATATAGATTTGCATTAACAAAATTTAGACTTTCAAGTCACCAACTTGAAGAGGGAAACAACCTGTTAAGACTCATATATCAAACAGTAAATGCTATGTTATGTAACACAATAGAAGACGAATTTAATTTTTTACTTGAATGTCCATTAACTCTTTTCAACCTGCAGACGCATTTCGACGCAAAAGCAGCAGACGACTTTTGAAAACATTGTGGCCAAAGATGAAATTGATCATGATGATCATGATGAGCAGTTTCTCCTTTGGCCACCATGTTTTTAACTTTAGTTAACAATTAAGTTATCTTTTCAGGACATTTTTCAGGTTTTTGTCACAATGTTTTCAAAGTCGTCTGCTGCAGATGTGTTGTATTGGGGAAAGGGTTAAACAATGATCTAAGACAAATCTATATAAGAAAATAGTATTGGTCTCGATCAAACATACCTAAATTCATCGAACTCTTAACAAGCAATAACCAGAAAACGTTATCCAAATTATGCTTTTTTCTCTCTATATAAAAGTTTCGAAGAAAGAATGAAGTCACTTGTATAATTATCTCATTTAAAATGTATGTATTTTATTGTTGTTAACTGTTTTTCAAAATGTAAAAACTAAATATGTATATATGTGTGTGAAATGTTTATCAAAGTTTATTCCCATTTTCGAGATTTTCTTTTTAGTCCTATTCTTCTACGATACAGGGATAATGATTTTAAAACATTCCGAACCGAATGATATTTTCGAAGTAGGGGTCAATTAACTTCCACTAGACCAACAAGAAATGATGATCTTGGAAACATTTCTTGTCTGCCATGATGAGGATTTATTTAAAATAAATATCATATATGCACTTCTGTATCTCTTCTTCTACCTTTGATTTAATCGACCTCTGATCTATGTGAGAAAGTAGTCAGTGGCTTCGAAAGAATGTTGTGTAAGTACTGGTGTGGGAAAGCCAGGAAAACATGGGTAGGTGCACTGACCGCCGTGATATGACCAAAGCTGTTGAAAGCGGCGTTAAAATCCAAACAAAATTGATTTAATCGACGGAGTTTCGTAGTTTATCAAAGCTAACCATCTCCTCCAACCTTTCCTCCACCGGTGCTCTAAATATAATTCCCTTTATTTCAAACTAAGTCCGACATAGCGGTCGTGCTCTCTAATTGGTAGTTGGTTTATTTTTACACTTTCGTCTTCGTCGTTATTATCCGGAAATCTTCGTAAACTTCTTTGTCTATTCATTAAATGTATATTGTAATGTCAGATCAAAGAAATATATAAACAACAAAACCGACGTCACGAGTTAAATGGCATACATATAGTTTTAAACTATTTTTTTCGGCGAGAAGCTGACTAACGTGGGTTTTGACCTAGATGTTAAACAAATGATCTAGATTGTAGACCAATCAAATGTTATATTTAATGAATAATGTCGAAGAAATAAAGGAAATGAAACGTTTTGATTGGTTCATAGTTTAGTTGGCGATCCTTCGACAGGCACCAATAAGGTGAAGTTTAAAAATAAAATGTTCTGCATACTAACCTTTAATTGTTTTCATTAAGCAATAAATTTCAGTGAAAAAAAATCAGTGAAAACGTATGAAATATAATATTTAAGAGCAAAATATTAATTATTTTTGAAACATGATAAGTTTTCATTTATTTATCGTCAATTGAAACTTATAACTGTGTTACATAGTACATCTCTTTGGAGCCTCGCGTAATCTCCATGTCATGTGATTAATTCTCGGCCTTGAACGAAATTAAAGTGATGTCGCGCTAGTGTAATGGATGTTGACATGGATTGTCAAGTGAAAGGTCTGTGATTCGCTTCCCGGCAGGGGCAAGCTTCTTTTTGTGTTCTCTCTCATTCATATCAAAACCAAAGTATATATATGAAGTAAAACATTTATAAACCAAATATTACATATTTAACGTTATTGTTTTCTGTCATTCTAATATCAAATCATATGCAAATGTTCCATTTCTTAGTGTTTTCTCATATTGATCGCCGTTTATCTTTTTTAAAGATATTTCTTGTTTTTATTCAAACTGAAATCGACAAAGTAAGTATTCGTACTTTTACGTTTCTCTTTGGGAAAATGAGTATTACCCTTTCACAGTTGACCTCCCAATGCGCATTTGTCACGTGAACTTTTTGTTTACCATTTATTTTTCGTCGCAATTTTCCGGGAATATTCGCACATTTATTTTTTTTTTTTGTAAAATATATTATTGAATATGAATGTCAAGAGATGCGTTGATGTTTATAGGGTTGTTTCGCGGGTGACAATGTCTTAACCGAGACTGTGTACAATGTGTACGATATATAGAATGTTCCTATCCCTTGTAGCTCAGTCGGTAGCGACTCGGGCTGTCAATCCAGGAGTTGTGAGTTCGAACCCCAGCTCGGCCAACACTCTTTCCGTCGTTTGACAATAGTCATGGTGACAAGCGTCAATCGTCTTCCACCAAATGGGCTAACAGTCTATGTGATAAAGCAGCCAGTTGCTTTGAAAGAGTGTTGTGTGGATTACTGGTATGCGAAAGCCAGGAAACACACGAGTAGCTGAACTGGCCGCCGCGATATGACTGAAAAAATGGTGAAATCGGTTTGAAAACGCAATTAATCAATCCTCGAGTTACCTCGCCTCTGTTGATCTGTTACGAAGTATCAATGATATGGTCTCGGCTCAAACTGCCTTCTGTATGTGGTTTCAAGTGTTTGTAACGATGTTGAACCTATCTGTATTGGATCTGAAAGTCCACAAAAGCGTCTGTCTGGAACCGTCTCTTCCGAACCAACTCTGAGCACCCTGTATGAAATGGCCTAGAGCTGAACCGCTGATGTAGATTCGAGCTGCTTAACCGATATAGAACGTTTCAGCTAAAACTCCTCTGGTAGAGTGGTTTGACTTGTACAGCAGTGTGAAGGAAATCGCAGTATTTCGATTATAACGATAGCGTAACGGATCCCCTTTTTGTTGAGAAATATACGGCAGCTCTAAAGGGACACATACGAATGTTTTTTTTATCTCGTGCGCACGAGATACTAAGTCGTGGTAACGAGATAAGTATCTCGTGCGCATGAGATACTAAGTCGTGCGAACGAGATACTATCTCGTGCGCACGAGATAAAAAAAAAATCGTATGTAATTTTCAAAAAGGTGTGTGTCCCTTTAGAGCTTCCGTAGAAATATGCATTATTTATACGGCAGCTCTAAAGGGACACACACGATTTTTTTGATCTCGTGCGAACGAGATACTAAGTCGTGCGAACGAGATACTATCTCGTGTATACGAGATAACAAAAAAATCGTATGTAACTTTTAAAAATGTGTGTGTCCCTTTAGAGCTGCCGTAGAAATAGCATTATTTATACAATTCCTATAAAACATTTTATAATGGCTTTGACTGGAAATTAGTTTAAAGATGAAAATTGAACGAGGCCACTTTCGAAACACACATTATTATACCACTTTTTATATTAAATTAAATGTTTAATATACATTAAACATGAAACTAAAACTTGTATAATAATAAAACAGTTAAAAATCAACAACTATCCCATACTGACGCCGCGCTTCCACGTGGCGTCAATAACTGATTTTGATTTAGTAGTATCGTTAAAAGTCAATGACGTCAGTATGGGATAGGTTTTAATTGTGTACCATGGGGTGACGTAATCGAAAAGGGAGCAATCAACATTATGATTGTTAAGAAAAGCTTGTTTGAAAAAAGCAACCTTTATGAATCAATAAATTGTATCGACTGATTTAAGAAACAGAAAGATGCAATATATGTATGTCTTCTACCGTTATTTTAAATCTTTAGACACATTTAATTTGTATTTAATAACTTTTCCCCAACTTCCTAGGCTACGTTTTTTTTAATAGTTTGCTTTACGACCCGGACGAGCTCCTAGGCTACGCTTGTTTTATTGTTTGGTTTACGGCCTAGAAATTCGGGGGACGTTGTTGCCTATTTATAAAAATCTGTTGAATTTCTAAACTTAAAACGTTCCTCCCCATACAGTTTGTTCATTCTGTCCATTGTATTCTTATTATATGTTGACTATACATGTGAACTTTTTCTTTTAATTTCGTAGATGCTCAATTTTGATATTTTCTCTAATTTGCTTATACAATCGACTATTTTTAGAATTGAATTTAAGAAGAGAGTTAACTCTCGAGCTCCTAGACTAAACTTTTTTAATTGTATGGTTTACAGCCCCTAAAATTGGGGGACATTTTTGCCAATATATCAAAATCTGTTAAATTTATAAACTTAAAACGTTCATCCCCATACAGTTTGTTCATTCTGTCCATATTATTCTTGTTATATGTTGACTATACATGTGAACTTTTTCTTTTAATAACATAAATGCTCAATTTTGATATTATCTTTAATTTGTTATACCATCGACTATTTTTAGAATGGAATTTAAGAATGGAGTTAACTCTCGAGTACAATAGGTAATAGGACGTTTCCACCGTTAGACTGGGGTAGTTAATCCCATTGGCATATTCGAACAAGGAACTCTAGTAATTCGCTACATCTGCTAAATCTAAAAAGGATAGTGGTTAAAAGCTCACATAAAACATTTTGATACAAGGATATAAAATTACATTTAAACTTTTTAAAATAACTTCGTATTTTTTGTTCTGTGTTATCATACTTCTGCTAAACTGGAAGGAGAATAGACTTCCCGCTCTCCTCCCAAAGCTTGTGTCATACTCAACTTATAACCAGAGGCATTACACCTTAATATATGTTAATATTTAAAGCACCGATGTGTTTTGTTTTTGTTTTTGTTGTTATCTAATTGATCTAGTTAGAGCAGATTTTAAACCGTTTATTGGTCAAAAATTAAGAAACTTCAGCTTCTCTGACACATTATAGTTGCAGTCAATGTTAAGCAAACTGTAAACCATTTGATTTTAGGACTAAACTTGACATTTTACGACTAATGCTGAATATCACATAGATCGCAGCATATAAAACGTCTATCCGTACGTCAAAATTGACCCTTTCTGCTCTTAGTAACCTTTTATCATAGGCTAAGGTTACCAGGTGAGCAATGTATAGGCACATCTTGGTCTTCTTGTTTAAAATAAAGGAACATTTGGCCTTCTTTTTCGAAATATTTACACGTTATTTACATGTACTGAACTGCATCTGCTTCCTATAGTCATGCTTCGAAATCGGCGGCGTCTTTGATGCTTTGTATCAAAATTCGTCTTGTAACAAACTCGAATCAATTTTGGCGCCCTGGATACAAAACATATCCTGTACATATTGTAGTGATCAGGTGTGGTATAGTTTTGTAAGACCAGGGCGCCTAGTTAGCACAGTAGGTTAAGTGAAGAACTAATAGTTTGTGTGTCATAGGTTTGGGCCCCACAGGTACACAGTTTTCTCTTCATATATGTATACCAAATATATAGCACATTATTTTATTAATTTTATTAAAATCACTCCGTAATCAGGATACCCCCTTTCCTTTTGTAAGACTGATATTAATGTTGTTACTTACCCATTGACTAGAAGACTGCCCCGGTCAGAGTATAATCTACTGTCGATAGTGTAAGATAGTGCAAATGTGTGTCAAGTTCGATATATCGATGGCTCGTTTTATCTGAACACCGGTTCCGGTTCTGTAGATGTGCGGAATATCCACCAGTATATTTCTTGTTTGCATTATGACAATTCTATCTTTCGTTGTTGTATTTGAAGAAGTGTTTTCTATATTTATTTTCGCATGTATTTGTTCTTTCTTTAAACATGATAATATTTAGTACTTTCCGTTTAAAATGAATGTTTTCAATCTTAAATGTAAATCAAAAGTAAAATATAAGCCCGTGAAAACTACAATATGTAATCTACATTTAAGAATTTGAAACATACGAAAGTTACTCTAAACTTAAACTTTTAACCCTCCCATACGCTAGACCCACATCGTGTGCATTGAGTAAATTTGGTATAATCTGTATGTGCAATATGCGGAGCGATAGAAAACAAGCACGTAACAAATCCGGATTACGTTAAGAGTAATCCCATACCACACTTCTTGTGATCCTTTGTAGTAATTGTCTTTATTGTATACTTTAATATTTTTCCTTCTATTTTCCATTTTGAAAAAGGATGCAGTATCCGTCGATATTGCACGGGTTGATATTGCATGCATTGATATTGCACTCAGATCTTTTTCCTTTTTACGTGCTGCTAAGCCCTAACCCTAAGGACGTAACTATTTCCGTACAATAACGTAACAGGGCGCTCCCATCAAGCCTCTTGTGAATTTAAAGACCAGCTAACAATGTTGTTGTACACCATTTGTACATGTATGAACAATCGGTAGACGTACACAGAACTCAATCCAGTCTATTTATAGCATTATCCACGTGTGGAAACTGTAAATACATACGTAGTTTCTGACGTAATATTATGACGTATATTTCAATGACAATTGGTATTTGTAGACTGTAAACATTTTGCCATACGCTACATTGTAAATATTCCTTGTTGTTGTTGATAGTCATTGACGATCTATATACGTTCATCTCAATATAACGTGACAAAGTGGAATGTAATAACTGCAAGGATGAATGTGAAAATAATCGTTTTAAAGGTAGGTCTTCTGATTATTTTTTGCAATTCTCCGACGTTTAGTTTATCAACGCAGAATATATTATGTGTGTTACTGAGGTCAAAAGGAGCATCTAAAGCGTAATAAAGAACACAAACATTTAGGCGTTAAGTCCAGAATAAGATAATATACGAGTTCTTTATGATAAACAATGTAAGACAAAGGCATTACACATCATTTTGCCGACGATTCAGTATCGTCGCGGTTCGTATTGCATTGTATTGTTCACAACCCTAGCGACCAGCGGAAAGGACAGTATAATTGCACGATAGATCATTCATGTTTATTTATCTAAACAATCAAACACGAGTGTTAATTTTTGAAATAGTGAAGTGTTTCAAACAAACAAAATGACAAATTCTAAATAGCAAATATCAAATTATACAATGAACAGGTTATTGCATAATTATTGGAAACTATTAAGTTGGGACTTGTTCCTTCGGCGAAGTTCTGCAAGCTCGTTCAACACAATATGTTCCCATACCAATGCAACAACCTCTAATATAAGACGGGCCGTTACCATGGTGAACACTTGGACTATAGACTGTGCAAAGTTTGTAACTGTCAGGAAATAGAAGAACACTTCCTATTGAGGTGTAAATTATATGACAAAATAAGAAACTATATTTTCAGTGATATATTTAACATCCAGTTTATGTTAATGTCTTAACAGGAGCAATTTTTTGAACTTATTCAAACAAATCCAAGAAAGACGGCCAAATGTATAGTGAAAACGTACATGCAAATGCTAAGACGGCGTACGCCGTTTAACTAATTGAATAGTTTTCAATGTGAAGATACCTTCTGATGAAATACGCACAGACGACTTGTGAAAGCATTGTGGGAACGGAGACATTGACTGAAACATCCAATAGCCACTTTTCTCACAATGATTAGTTGTCAATATGATTAGTTCATAATTGTTAGATAAATAATTATTTACCAATGAGAGGTTACACTTTCTACAGTTTATTAATTTTGAAAACATATTTTGTATATAATTCAATTATATCAAATTGTATGATGCATATAATGTAATGTATATTCTTTGGTGACTTATAGGCCCATGGGACCGGGTGTTCTATAACAAATAATTATTGTTAAATTATGAACGCATATTATAAATTGTTAACACATGTCACAATAATTAACAATTTACTTACTACTTACGTAGCGAATTGCTACAGTAAGTTGTACTGTTTGTTTAACATGTAAAGAAAGTGTCTCACTAATGTTAATAGTTTAACATTCTATTTAAATATGTTACATTTTTAGCAAGGATTTCGCCAGAGCCAATTGCTTTAGTATGCGAATTTCGGAGGCACTCGTCGAAATCTAGACTGTAATCAGTCCCTATTGTTTAAAGCTTATTGCAATATCGGCAATGAATATCTTCAAATATATCTTTCTATAGTAGCTCTCTATAACTGAACATTATTTCGGATTCAAAGAGATGTCATGATATTCGTAGATTGTATAAAATGTCAATGAAGTCTGTGGATTTTTTTCTTAACAATGAATGGACTGATTCCCGCATGCCCATTCCTACCATATCGTACCGCCAATTTGTCCGTCACCGAAAAACAGAAATGCGGTAACCTGTTCGGATATCAACCGGGAAATGGATGTGGTTTGATATCACTAACACAATAGAAAGAACTTCAAATTTAATATGCTGTTAATATATAGGAATTACAGAATTGACAAATGTTTTTCTACGCTGTCAACAAACGAATTCGTGGAAATACATGTACATGTCTGTGTATTGACTCAAATAAGCGAAAGGAATGACTATATTTTCACACTGCGCTCGATAGTAAACTTAGTATTTTGGACAATAGTTTGCCGTGCAAACCTTCGTGTTTTGGACAATAGTTTGCCGTGCAAACCTTCGTGTTTTGGAAAAAAGTAAGCCGTGTAAACCTGATTGTTTTGGACAGTAGTAAGACATGTATGCCTAAGTATTTTAGACAGTAGTTAGCTTGTAAACCTTAGTATTTTTGAAAATAATTAAACGCGTAAACCTAAGTATTTTGGACAATAGTTAGCCGTGTATACCTTAGTATCTTAGATAATATTTAGTCGTGTTAACCTGAGTATTTTAGACAGTAATTAGCCGTGTAAACCTAAGTATCTTAGACAATAGTTAGCCGTATAAACTTAAGTATTTTGGACAGTATTTAGCCGTGATAACCTCATTGTATTGGATAATTATTACGCCATGTAAATCTTAATGTTTTTGCCAATATTAAGCCTTGTAAACCTTAGTATTTTGGACAATAATTTGCCGTGTAAACCTTTGTGTTTTGGACAAAAGTTAGCCGTGTAGACCTTAGTGTTTTGGACAGTAGTAAGCCGTGTATGCCTAAGTATTTTAGACAGTAGTTAGCTTGTAAACCTTAGTATTTTTGAAAATAGTTAAAAACGTAAACTTAAGAATTTTGGACAATAGTTAGCCGTGTATACCTTGGTATCTTAGACAATATTTAGCCGTGTTAACCTTAGTATTTTGGAAAGTAGTTAGCCGTGTAAACCTAAGTGTCTTAGACAATAGTTAGCCGTATAAACCTTAGTATCTTAGACAATAGTTAGCCGTGTAAACCTAAATACCTTAGACAATAGTTAGCCGTGTTAACCTTCGTATTTCTGACAATAGTTAGCCGTGTAAACCTTAGTAATTTGGACAGATGTTAGCCGTGTAAACCTAAGTATCTTAGACAATAGTTAGCCGTATAAACTTAAGTATTTTGGACAGTATTTAGCCGTGATAACCTCATTGTATTCGATAATTATTACGCCATGTAAATCTTAATGTTTTTGCCAATATTAAGCCTTGTAAACCTTAGTATTTTGGACAATAGTTTGCCGTGTAAACCTTTGTGTTTTGGACAAAAGTTAGCCGTGTAGACCTTAGTGTTTTGGACAGTAGTAAGCCGGGTATGCCTAAGTATTTTAGACAGTAGTTAGCTTGTAAACCTTAGTATTTTTGAAAATATTTAAAAACGTAAACTTAAGTATTTTGGACAATAGTTAGCCGTGTATACCTTGGTATCTTAGACAATATTTAGCCGTGTTAACCTAAGTATTTTGAGAAGTAGTTAGCCGTGTAAACCTAAGTGTCTTAGACAATAGTAAGCCGTATAAACCTTAGTATCTTAGACAATAGTTAGCCGTGTAAACCTAAATACCTTAGACAATAGTTAGCCGTGTTAACCTTCGTATTTCTGACAATAGTTAGCCGTGTAAACCTTAGTAATTTGGACAGATGTTAGCCGTGTAAACCGTAGTATTTTGGACAATAGGAATTCGTGTAAACCTCAGTATTTTGGACAATAGTTAGCCATGTAAACCTTAGTAATTTGAACAATAGTTAGCCGTGTAAGCCTTCTCATTTTTAAATATAGTTAGCCGTGTAAACCTAAGTATTTTTGACAATAGTTTGCCGTGTAAACCTTATTGTTTTAGACAAGAGTTAGCCGTGTAATCTTGAGGGTTTTAGACAATGGATAGCCGAGTAAATCTTAGTGTTTTGGACAGTTCTTAGCCGTGTATACACTAGTATTTTGGACAGTAGTTAGCCGTGTAAACCTCAGTATTTTGGACAATAGTTAGTCGTGTAAATCTAAGTATTTTGGACAGTATTTAGCCGTGATAATCTCATTGTATTGGACAATTATTACGCCGTGTAAATCTTAGTGTTTTTTCCAATATTCAGCTGTGTAAACCTTAGTGTTTTGAACAATAGTTAGCCGTGTAAACCTTAGTGTTTGGACAGTAGTTGACCGTTTAAACCTTAGTAATTTAGACAATAGTTAGCCGTGTGAACCTTAGTGTTATGGAAAGTAGTTAGCTTAGTAAACCTTAGTATTTTGGAAAGTAGTTAGCCGTGTAAACCTAAGTGTCATAGACAATAGTTAGCCGTATAAACTTTAGTATCTTAGACAATAGTTAGCCGTGTAAACCTAAATACCTTAGAAATAGTTAGCCGTGTTAACCTTCGTATTTCTGACAATAGTTAGCCGTGTATACCTTAGTAATTTGGACAGATGTTAGCCGTGTAAACCGTAGTATTTTGGACAATAGGAAGTCGTGTAAACCTCAGTATTTTGGACAATAGTTAGCCATGTAAACCTTAGTATTTTGGACAATAGTTAGCCGTGTCAGCCTTAATGTTTTTAAATATAGTTAGCCGTGTAAACCTTAGTGTTTTGGACAATAGTTTGCCGTGTAAACCTTAGTGTTTTAGACAATGGATAGCCGAGTAAATCTTAGTGTTTTGGACAGTAATTAGCCGTGTACACCTTAGTATTTTGGACAAGAGTTAGCCGTGAAAACCTGAGTGTTTTGGACAATAGATATCCGAGTAAACCTTAGTGTTTTGGACAGTAGTTAGCCGTATAAACCTTAGTGTTTGGACAGTAGTTGACTGTGTAAACCTTAGTATTTTAGACAATAGTTAGCCGTGTAAACCTTAGTGTTATGGAAAGTAATTAGCTTAGTAAACCTTAGTATTTTGGACAATAGTGCCGTGTTGAACCTTAGTATCCCAGACAATAGTTAGCCGTATAAACCTAAGTATTTTAGACAATAATTAGCCGTGGAAACCTAACTATCTTAGACAAAAGTTAGCCGTGTAAACCTTAGTATTTCGGGCAATAGTTAGCCGTGTATACACTAGTATTTTGGACAGTAGTTAGCCGTGTAAACCTTAGTATTTTGGACAATAGTTAGCCGTGTAAATCTAAGTATTTTGGACAGTATTTAGCCGTGATAATCTCATTGTATTGGACAATTATTACGCCGTGTAAATCTTAGTGTTTTTTCCAATATTAAGCTGTGTAAACCTTAGTGTTTTGAACAATAGTTAGCCGTGTAACCCTTAGTATTTTTACAATAATTAGCTGTTAATTTTTTTTCTAATAAACAGTCACACTGGTTACTGATGCTTCTTATAAAATCACTTAGTCAGTACTTTGTTTTCTCCAAATGTTGTATGATAATTTACTCTTTTCTGGAATTTTTATTTTGACCCCTCTCCACTTAATTGTTCATAAAACAATATGCATTGTCTGATTTGTACCCAGTAAATAACAAAAAATAATTGATATTGCATTAAAGCTTCGATGAAAAAACAAATTAACCCCGAATATACATTTATCAGCAAAATATATACTTTTAAAATTGATGTAAAGTTATCATTTTGGGTTAGTGTAGATGTTTTAGCTCTTTTAATCATATCTTAACTCTGACACGACTTGAAACAACACTAACATACATTATATTACGTTATACGATATTTTCGAAAAATGTAGACCAAGATCAGACGTTCGTGCAATTCAATGTTGGTCAACATTGATCGCTACTCATTCATTAACGTTAAGTTATTATATTTTATTAAATGCTTAATCTATAAGGATGTGAGAAAACACGTTTCTGGAGAGTGCGGTTGAATGAATTCAACAGGATATGGGTTAAACAGTGCCTTTTCGTATGTTGACGGAATTAAAATCACGAATAACAGGATAATGGATTTCTACCGAAGACTTATATAAATACGCCAACGAAGAAGAGTTCACGAAAGGGATGTATTTATTATATATCTACTCCTTTTAATGAACAGGGGTCTGTGTAAAGCGGCCATTTCACCAAGGATTGTTTTAGTCACGATAGTACGCGATCCTTGTTTTAGTATACCTTCGGGGGGAAGATTTGGCGCGATCGCCTCAGTCCTCCGAGGGTCGGGTACCGAAAAAGTGATCGGCTACTGTTTTTAAACATGTTGAAAAACAGTAGCCGATCAAAAAACTATCGGCCCGTGGTCGTCTTGGTCGTCCGAGGGTCCCCTGAATGTCCTCTTGTCTCGCCCGCCCTCTGGAGCTTTTGTATAGCCTCTGTCGCTCTCTACCGAGGGTCGTGCCTTTGCCGTGTACCTGCAGGTACTTGCGCGTACTTTCGCATAATTGCGCCCCGGAAACGTGTCGATCGCGCGAGGAACGTTCGTGATTCGTCCCCCGCCATGGTCCATTGGTCGGAACTCAATCGGGTAACAAAAAGGGGACGATTGGAGGCGATTCAGGACGACAATCGGGCCGATTTGTTTGTTTGTTTGGAGTTTAACGCCGCTTTCAACAGCTTTGGTCATATCACGGCGGTCAGTGCACCTACCCATGTTTTGCTGGCTTTCCCACACAAGTACTTACACAACATTCTTTCGAAGCCATACAATCGGGCCTATAAAACAAACAAGATTTATCGGGGACAATCTGGTCAAGATCGAGCCGATTGGAAAAACAATCCTTGGTGAAATGCAGCCATAAGATATTTAGGCTGGTGTAGCGTCCGCCTCGGGATCGAGAGACCAGAGTTCGCATCCCGGTCGGATTATTCCAAGCGGTAGTAATGGTTTCCCTCCTCGTTCCCTCGGGGATGCGGTGATAGCCATACGACTGATGCATCGATATAACCGACAGTACTGGTAACTGTTGAAAGCGGTGTAAAATCAGCATTCAAACAAACACAATAGTTTCAGGTGTCAACGGTGAATTACTGTTTACAGCGAAAGGTTATTTTGATCGCCTTACTGGACTGAATTGGCACTAACACAAGGGACGTAAGGCCGAGTGTGCGTCAATGTCCAAAATTGATATGCATGTACATTCCTTGAGATGTTATTCTCCCCTTAAGATCTTTCAAAACAAACGCGGCGAGTACTGGTTTGGTCTCGGGGAGCAGACTTATTTATGCAAGCGAAAAGCTCTTTTCACAATCAATACTTTATAAATGTAAGTAGTGGATTTCCCTCCTTGTCGCACACGATTGTGGGTTGAGCACTACGACCGACTCGCTGGTGTCAGGATAAATGAACCGTTAGTACCGGTAAATTACCCTGGACACGCTGTGATATAGCTGAACAATTGTTGAAAGTGGCGTAAAACACCCTACAAAAATAATAAGTTGAATCTAACTAAACGGGACTAATTTCTGACTAGATACTGATTCAAAGGAAGAGCCGCAACCTGTGGCATCTTCATTCAGGCTTTTGCATGATAGAGCGTCGGCCCCGGGTGCGGGAGGTTGCGGGTTCGATCCCCGGCCGGGACATTCCAATGACTTCACAATTGGTAGAATGGCTGCCCTCAATGAAGCGCATGGGTTAGTAGTACGACTGGCTGGATGGTATCAGGATAAATGGAACAATAGTTACTGGTAACTTACCCAGGAAACGCCGTGATATAACTGAAAATGTGTTAAGAGCGGCGTTAAACAACACCAAATATGCAATATATCGTCAGTCCACCATTCGCTCCGATCTTCCGATCGCTCCATTTGAGTGTGTTTTATAGTGTGTCTCGAGAGTATGCTATTGCATGTGACTGGACATGACTAACCGAGATGCATGTGTGCTGTATATACATGTATCAAGCGTTTTGTCATTTTCTGTTCAATGCTAGTTTTCGTCTGACACTTTTCAAAGATTGTGGTAACACAGATTTGAGAAATGATCTTAACCTAGCAATAAAGGGCAAAGATTTTTCGATTTGTTCCTGACCATGAGTCGATCATTTGAAACAAGTTCGGATCCCCTCCTGGTCCGCTTCAGTCTCGTTCTGAGTAATATATATATTGTCAAAGTTTATAAATGTGTTTACCTCTTTGGCATATATATGAGCCGCTCCAAGAGAAAACCAACATTGTGGACTCTGCGTAAAGTATCGATCCGGATCAGCCACGTATCTTAACCCGGACAGACACATTTCGCTTCCTGTGGATTTGCTACTTCAGGAATCATTATACTGTACCCCTATCCCCCTGATAAGGAATGTGTCGGCCCGGATAACATACGCGGACTGCGCAGGCTTATCTTGGTCGATACATTACGCAGAGGCCATAATGTTGGTTTTCTCGTGGAACGGCTCATATGTATTTCATCGTTTATACGGTTTTCAATAGTGATTTAGTTTAGTTTAAACTTATTTATTTTACATCGATTGCGAAACAAGCCTTTGGCTTAGATTAATCACTCTCGATGTCTGCTTCCTGGAGACTTAACCAGTACTCGCGCCGTTTTGTGTGGAAAAATCCCAAAGTCAGGACCCGCTCATCACGGGACTCGAACCAGGGACCTTTGATACGAGAGGCCGACGCTCTACCTCTGCACCACTGTCTTCCACACAAAATTTAGTCATTACAAGACGACAAATCCAATGCGTAAACAATGTGTTGACCTCTTTGGCATATATAATAATTATGCATTACATTGTTTACAAAGTTTTAAACAGTGATTTAGTCATAAAAAGACGATAAAACACGTGTTCCTGATCCCTGGGTGTCAAACCAGAACTCGGCCAGGAAATGTGGCTTGCCCTTTAAGCATTTAGAACATAATGACTAATAAATAATAATTTGAGCTTATTAAGTCAATTTATTGCAGTTAGGAGATGAATGATGCATGTGCAATGAAGTCAAAGTTTAAAATATGATAAACACATAACATAATAAACCGTAATTAAGACCTACTCGGATATTTTCCACTTGAAATGTTATATGCCATACACAATTTGTTCAATTGTGGACAATTTTATAATTTGTGTATCAATGTCACGTGATTTGTTCCTCCTACTCCTCCTCTTCCGCTTCCGCTTCCGCTTCATTTTGTTGTTCAACGTTTATATTCAGGTTGAGCATTTTAGCCTCGCTCTGTGTAAAATCACCCACACTATATTGTCTAGCCTTTTTATGTTCTTTGTTCTTCAAGGCTGCGTCCCCGATTAGGATATTGGTAGACATATCTGGCCTGTACTGCGAACTTGGCGGAGTTCGGCCATATTCCTCCGCGACCTCGCGTAACATGTTAGCTGCATTGCCACAACAAAGTCCGATATATTGAATGCCCATTTCTTTACATTCTTTGGCGAACGCACGTACCTCAGCTCTATTGCACAGAAAACCCGTAATATTAATTGGGTAGAGGCGTTCTCCTGAAATGAACGGAAAATTGTTACTTTTTATATTTAATACGATATGAATTTATATCCTTCTTTACACATTCAAGAAATACACATTCTCCCAGCAAGTGGCTCGGCGATGCTTTAGAAAAAACATCCGTAACGTAATTATTATACATGAGGAAAAGTCTTGCCTGCCTATCTACATGTATCTATGCTATTAATCCTAATTGTTAATGCGTGACAGAAGGTTTTTGAAATATTCAGGCCTAATTTGCGAACAAGCAGAGCCATTTCAGACGGCGCGGATGCCCCAGGACGATGCGGATATATCCCGGTCGAAATTTGCCTTATGTTTAGTTTTCGCAAAGGACTACAAAGTTCTCTACTCCATTTTATAATTATGATACGAGCATTTATTAAAACTTTCCATATGTTTTCGTAGATATTTTCAAAGCCGTCTACTGCACTTTGCTGTATGTGGGTAACGGGAAATGTCTTACCTGTCTTTTCATCCTTGAAGGACATAAATGTTCTGTTTTCATTGGTTGTTCTAAATGGTACTGGTAGGGCTGCCACTGGTCCCTGAAAGCGAAAGTTGTTATTATTATTATTATGACACATCTGTATAACTCCCCTTTCATAACAATCATATACTTGTGGGTTGTCGACCGAGGTGGTATGCAGCCTCCGTACAACAACCTTCACTGGCTGCTCACATGTACATGTAGGATATAGCCCCCGGATGTAATTTCTAACACGTGATTTTCCACGAAGTATTGACGTAAGACGATGCCAACACCGCAAATGCAATAAAATATAATGAATTGATATTATTTTTATATCAACGCCATGTTGATTGAAGACTTGCCATGCCACCGAACTTGACAGAGACAAGGGTAAAGAGATTATTCAAAAATCCTTTAGGATGACAATGTCTCCAAAAAAATGATAAATTAACGATAACTAAAAATAAGACTTAATTTAAGCTCCCTTAACCTATTTCCTACATGCAGATTTATCTGCAGTATTCTGCAGCCCCATCATCTGTACGGCCCTTTTCAATTTATATCCATAACTTATCTAAACAATATGCTAATCATGTTTCTTTGGGTTGCACGCTTCACCACATACAGAAGCATTTTAACAGAATTATTTTGATTTTGTTTACCCTCGCCGTGCAGATCTGCTGCAGACTACCTTTAAAGGCACTTCGAAAATATGAGAACACGTATCTGCAGCTCCTTCATATGTACGACCCTTTTCAAATGATATCCATACTTTATCTAAACAAACTGCTTAACTTGTTTGTAAGGGTTAAACGCTCCACCACCTACAGAAGCATTTTAACAGACGACCTTTTCCTTTAACCACACTGTTAATACATAAATAAACTTTACTTCTAGAGATGTATTTAAAGTCGCCTGACTCAGACATTTCATATGATGGAAAGTGCTATGAAGGTAACACTTATTGGATCTTACCTTACACACTTTACGAACATCCCTTAATATCGGAAGTAGTGATGCTGGTCCCCGACTACAGTTAAGCCCAACAACAGCGGCCCCAGCATCCTCGAGTTGTTTACACGCTTCCGGAAATGGTACATCATCTAAGGTAATGTCGGGAACATACGGCGTAAGAGTGATAACAGCGGGTACACCTGTAGAAAAGGGAAAAATGGTAACAGGACATCAGCCCCTTCGAACATTAGCCCTCTTCGCTAAAAACTGCACAGGCAGACTCGAGTCCTGCTGTCTTTTTTGCAGAGCGAACATTAGCCCTTTTAAAGATCACACAATAATTGGAAGACGTTTATTAATAATGCATATCTAACCCTTTACCAAAATGAAATTTCTATTACGATTGTAAAATCATTGTAGTCAACGGAGACATTTCTCATTATCAGCAATTTCGCCTTTTGCCAAAATGTTTTCATAAGTAGATGCTTCAGGTGAGAAAGCGATAGATGAGTGCTCGAGTCTTGGTCAAGGCATATCAGATACTCGAAAATGTGTAGTAGCTGATTATTTCCTTGGTCACCGTTTCATGTACTGGATTAACATTATGACTGATGTGTTAGTGACAGGATTGTGACAAAAGGGGAAACTGCTAATAATCAGCGAAATCGTCTTTTACCACATTCTTTACAATTATATTAATAATATTTTCATTTCAGATACTGTATTTACTATGTTCGCATAAGTACAAACATGACAAGTAGAATCGCCTGTGGTGATTGATCATAAGTATTGTTATATATTATGACATAACTTTACAATTGAATCTTGAAAATACTAAAATATAAATCTATGTCATATTGCATTTCAGTTTTCAATAACGTAAAAATCAAATGTCACACTCATAGGATCTGACACGAAAACTATGCAATTGTTTATTGTTTTATGTTTCCCCTAATATAAGTGACTGAAGTGCATTTTCTCGATAGAAGTCTTTTTTTGCTAGTGATTGCCCACGTTCTTACCTTTCCCGTACTGTTTGATGATGTCAAGTGCTAACATGGCTTCTCCAAGATAACTAAACGTCTCGCCAATGATAAAATCACACCCTTCTTCCACTGCCCATTCAACTTGTTCCTTTGGAAACACAAAAGTACATCAGTTAAGTAAATTATAGGGATTCCAATTATGCTGCCGGTCTATATCGTAAGTGTTAGGTCGTGTAAAGAAAACTTAATCCTTTCCCTCATATAGACGCTTTCCGACGCCTCTGCAGCAGACAGCTTTTTGAAAATATAGTGACAAAAGAAGAAATTGCACAAAACGTGCAATTTCTCCTTTTGTCACAATGTTTTCCACTTTTTGTCTTAGGTTATCCATTCCATTATAGAGATTTTCCATGTTTTGACAAAATATGTTCAAAGTCGTCTGCTGCAGAATTGTCGTATGAGGGAAAGGGTTAACCCTTTTCACTTTCAAACTCCATCGGAAGCGTATGAAACAGACGACTTTTGAAATCATTGCGGCAAAGCGAAAACATTATCAAAATGAGCTATTTGTCCTTTTGCCTCAATGATTTCAACCCTTTAACAAAAACACCTTTCGATAATGTAGAATGTCCAAGGGTTGGCCTCGGTGTTTTCAGAGTTGTCTGCGCCAATACGTTATAACAATTCGTTATAACGTGGGAAAAGGGTTAAATTAATGTGTGAAGTGTTAGAAATGATTGGTAAGTACCTTAACCCTTTTCCACATACCATGATGTCTCTGCAGCAGACAACTTTCGAAAACCTTCTGGTAAAAGAAGAAATTGCTCATGATTAGCAGTTTCTCATTTTGCCACAATGTTTTCAATGATATATTATAATTAAACCCTTATTTATAGAGATATTTCAACTCATTTTCAAATGTCTTCAAACTCGTCTGCTGTATATTTGTCGTATTTGGGAAAAGGATAAGGGATAGTACCATTTTGTTCATACACTAATCCGGTGTTATGATGATGTGAGCCGTTCCACGAGAAAAACCAACATCATGGCCTCTGCGTCATGTATCGAACCAGATCAGCCTAAGCAGTCCGCGCAGACTGGTCTTGGCCGACACATTCCATCTCAGGGGGGATAGAGTTAGAGCAATGATTCCAGAAACAGAAAATACACAGGAGGCGAAAAGTGTCTATCTGGTTTGTTTATGCTGATCCGGGTCGATACTTTACGCAAAGATCACAATGTTGGTTTTATCGCGGGACGGCTCATGTGTACTTGTCCAAATAGGGTCGACGGAATGCAATACATTATTGCTAAAAAGAAATCTCAATAGTCAACCGTTTTCGCTAGCCAGGCCTACTTCGTAAATAAGCATGCCAATATGTAATGGGAATGCAATGGACAAATAAACCTTGTTTTGTGAAGATGACTTCGCTCGTGTCTTCATGTAGGATGGACAGCAAACCATTTGTTCGAAAAGACAAGACTGTAAGGAGGGTGAATTGCAGAGATAATCTGGTTAAATGGCTATTTGGAGGTCATTGATCTAGGTGAATGGACGAGCCCTTATCATCTAGGCTAAAGGTCGTGTGAGGATAAGTCAACTTTGTTCGCTAGTCAGGCCTACTTCGTAAATAAGCATACCAATATGTCATGGGAATTCAATGGACAAATAAACCTTGGTTTGTGAAGATGACATTGCCAAGGTTTTCGCTTGTGTCTTTGGGTAGGATAGACAGAAAGTTGTTGTTTTTAGTACGTGATTTAACCTTTAACCCTTGGCGCTTTATTTAACTACACCTTTGCTGAAAATTGTCTTAGTATTTTTCAGACTTTGGTGTGTTATTTCAATTAAGAGAACTCATGTTTATACTATCGATTCAACACAGAGAATCAATTCTCAAGAAAATATCAAATTAACAGGAAAAGCTTGTATTTTATGTGTCGGTATGAATTCGGAGTTTTAGGCCAATTGATTAGTGACGTAGTGAACAAGATGCCCATTATTTAACACTAGTTTCGAAAAGACACGCCTCTGTAAGGAGGGTGAAGTGCAGAGTTAATCTGGTTAAATGGGTATTTGGAGGATTGTCCGTTAAGGTCGTTGATCTAGGACGAGCCCTTATCATCTAAGCTAAAGGTCATCTGAGGATACGTAAATATAACATGATGTGTAAATCTCGTGGTGTTACAATGACCTCGGATGTTATCAATGTCAAATATAAACTTAACTACACTTTAGAAACTGAATGTCTAAAGCCGGCCTTCAGAAAATGTGTGTATATACTAGCTAACACACCTTCCTAAAGAACTGCATACTAATAAGTTCCCATGAAGTTCGAATCGGCAAATCTGTACTTTCGTATTGGTTTTAACCCCGTCACCTATAATGATGGTTGTCAATTGAAGTATATATTTTTCTCATCACATGTGAATCCAATGCATTAACAATTCGATCTACATGTATTTGATATCTATATTATTGACCAATACCTGCACCAAATATCAAGAAGAAAAGACGGCCAATTACTTGGATTTAGTATCTATAAGGGATATAATGTTAGCTGTTGAAAAAAATAAGATTATTCTAAACGACAACCGCTTTGGTATGGTGTTTTACGCCACTTTCAACAATTGTACAGTTAAACATTTTTCACGACTTTTCCTAGGTAAGTTACCAGTACTCCTGGTCCATTTATCTTTACACAAGCGACTTAGTCGTAATGCAAACCTCACAACCCTGAGACCATTATGCCTACTTACCACTTGGATAAAATGTCCCGATATGAAGCAAACTAGTCAAAGAAAAAAGAATGTTTTAATACTCAGGCCTGGAATAACCCATACATCAATTCTGCAGCAGCCGACATTGAAATCATCTAGGCAAAAAATTTGGAAACTCTTTAAAGGAAAATAACACTTTCGATTTAAGTTGAAAATAGTGTTGCAAATAGTGAAATTGCTCATCAAGAGCCATTTTAATAATTCAAAATATTATCGAAAGTCGTCTGCTCCAGATGAAACAGGCAGAAATCGTCTATATATAGGAAAGGGCTAATCATTTAGTATACCTTAAACATTGCACGGGCTTCCTCGTGCGAGCTTTTGTCCGGGACGCTGTACAGCCCCGAGTTACAAATATTTCCCGCCATCAAAGTACCGGTTTCATCTGCGACTGCCCGCGCCAGGCGAAGTGCTCCGCGATTTAACCTTTCTAAATCGTCTTCCCTTCCTATGAGTCTGAGTTTTTCTCTATGACCGTAATACTGGAAAAACAAATCAGAATCTCTAATAACCTGGGTTCAATACCACCAATCTTACTTGCGCTAAGTAATACTTAACTTTTTAAAAGTATAGTTGGATTATTTTTGTTTACCTCATAAACATGCACATTTACAATTAATTTAAACACAATGTTATATATTCAATGCATTCTGGTGACGGTAAAAATTCATTTCTATGCAAACAAAGTATATTATAAAATACTCTGTATCTTCACTGGTCGCACATACCTTAGTGTTGGTTTTTAGCACGGTCCGTCTAGAAAACACTTAAATATAATGAATGTAAGGTAAGAGCTGTGGCCCGTCTTAATCTGTAGCAGACGCATTTGACAAAAATCTCGTCAAAAATAGGGAAACTCTTTAAATGAAAGTACAATAATAAAATTGCGTTGAAAACATTGACAGAGGGAGATTTATTTTCATTGTGAGCTAATTCTCCTTTGGCCATAATGTTTACAAAAGTCGTCTGCTGCAGATGCGTCAAAAATCCACATGCGCGAAATTGTTAACAAAGTTTAAATTAGCTTATATAAACTTCAAAAATCTGACACCTACTGTAAAGGCTTCGACTACGTCACTTCCGGCGTGTACGAATTCTTTGTGCATTGACGTCACCATTTCCGGATGATCAATGACAACTTCCGGTACAAATCCGCCACTCTTGAGATACCCGCGTCTTTCGAATTCCCACATATAGCCCTCGGCAATAATAATATATTCCCCATCTTTGAGGCGTTCAACCAAACCTACAAGTACAAGTAAATGTTCGTATTTAGAGATGTTCAAGCAAAACCGTGGCTCGAAGTTAAAGCGCAAGTCTCGTGATCTCAATGTCCAAAGTTAGATTGGCATGACAACGCAGTAAATATCTTTACACACACACTCGGTGCGAATACCTGAGTAGGGACTTCTAATACGCAGTAAATATTTCTTCACACACACTCAGTGCGAATACCCGAGTAGGATCTACAAGGCCAACTAATAGGCAGTAAATATTTCTTCACACACACTCGGTACGAATACATGAGTTTGACCAGGGACTATTAATACCCAGTAAATATTTCTTCACACACACTCGGTGCGAATACCTGAGTAGGATCAGGGACTACTAATACGCAGTAAATATTTCTTCACACACACTCGGTGCGAATACATGACTAGGATCAGGGACTTCTAATACCCAGTAAATATTTCTTCACACACACTCGGTGCGAATACCTGAGTAGGATCAGGGACTTCTAATACCCAGTAAATATTTCTTCACACACACTCGGTGCGAATACATGACTAGGATCAGGGACTACTAATACCCAGTAAATATTTCTTCACACACACTCGGTGCGAATACCTGAGTAGGATCAGGGACTTCTAATACGCAGTAAATATTTCTTCACACACACTCGGTGCGAATACCTGAGTAGGATCAGGGACTTCTAATACGCAGTAAATATTTCTTCACACACACTCGGTGCGAATACATGAGTTTGACCAGGGACTATTAATACCCAGTAAATATTTCTTCACACACACTCGGTGCGAATAAATGAGTTGGACCAGGGACTTCTAATACGCAGTAAATATTTCTTCACGCACACTCAGTGCGAATACTTGATCAGGTAGGATGAAGCAGGATAGAGTTTTCACGAACAATCACATTTAAATGCTTCAAAATGTGTCTGAAAGTGAGAAACGGTTTGATTCAATGTCGGAGACCACTAGTGTTTCATAAAGAATATTTCTAGAGTTTATCACTTCAGATGATAAACATATATAATGTTTTATTCTAATAATCGACATGTTTGTTTCAAAAACAACACGACAACAACTACAACAAGAAGTTTAACTCTTTCAGCGCCGAATTGTTTAAAGTGGACTCTTCCATGTTAAAAATCGGGTGTGTCCATTTCTCAATTCATGAAAGTTTTGGACTATTTTTGGTAACTTAAGGCAAACAATGCTGATTTCAGGTGAGACAGCTCGTTACGATCTGACTCACCTGAATCTGCATTGTTTGCAAAAACCTCGATATTGCCTGTGGCGCTGAAAGAGTTAAAATGAGAGTTCTACACTTTTTTATCAGTCCTCGTACTGGTATATTTTGATATAGTTTTCGACCTTATGTGTTATCAAGAGGTTGACCCCATTACATGCTATGCTATGTAAACCTCTTGATTTCAAAATATAAACAGAAACCAAATGTTAGAAGAGGTAAACCATACGATTAACTCTTTCAGCGCCATAGGCAATATTGAGGTTTTTGCAAACAATGCAGATTCAGGTGAGTCAGCTCGTAACGAGCTGTCTCACCTGAAATCTGCATTGTTTGGCTGCGAGTTATAAATATATTCCAAAAATCCTATAACATGAAAATAGAGTCGTCCGAGTTTGAACATGGAAGAGTCTACTTTAAACAATTCGGCGCTGAAAGAGTTTAAGACAAAGAACGAAAACATTTTTGGAAAAGAGGAAATTGTCCGATAAGAGTAGTTTCTTTTCTTTTCTACATTTTTCAATATGTTTGTTTTTAACTCTTTTAGCGCCAAAGGCACTAATGAGGTTTTTGCAAACAATGCAGATTCAAATGAGTCAGCTCGTAACGAGCTGTCTCACTTGAAATCAGCATTGTTTGCCTTTTATTCATCAAAATAATTCAAAAAATGTTTTACATGAGAAATGAAGACGTCCGATTTTGAACATGGAAGAGTCTATTTTAAACAATTCGGCGCTGAAAGAGTTAAACGTCGTCGTCAGGGCAAGACGTGTTAAAAGTCGTCTGTACGATAACAAAAGTAACAGCAATTCTAAACCGCGTATTACAATTTCCGCCCTTTAACTATTGAATAAAGATGAAAACACTGTCATTTGTAGCAATTTTTCCCTGATCGCGAAAGTAGTCTGCTGCAGATGCGTAGGAAAGCGTTTTCTAACGTAGAACCTTCGTGATCTATCTTAGTTCGTCACTTCATTATTTTCGTCCTTTTCTCCCATGACTTTGTATTAGCAGTCAATGGAGAAGTGTGATACTATTTCCTGATATCTAAAAATTCATTTGGTACTTGACAATGTAGTTTATTTTAGTGTTTTATGTTCACGAACTTAGAAGACTCGTAGATATATGGGTTTTGGTTAATTTTAAGAAATAAAGGGACGTTCCGCTAATTGTCCTTAAAAGACAGGTCGACTCTCCGTCGTCTAAGGTCATCATTTATTATTGACAGACCACACATGTTTTTTCGAACACTCTTAGTTCCTATATTGTAACTGGGACCACGTATACGTGGTCCCAGATTGTAAGCTTACCGTCAAACATTTCCCACAATTAGACTGAGTTTGACAGTAAACGGATTTTGAAAACATTTAAAAACATTTTGCCAATATACAATACAATACAATACAATATTTTATTTCGATGCTGAGTATGTACATAATACATAAATGACAGCTCTGCAATATATTATACAACGTGATCAGAGGGCAACAAAAGGCGTAGTAATTAAATCAATATGAGAGAGAAATTGAGAATAAGAGAAAAAGAATAAAGTATATAGAGAGAGAAAAAAAAAGAAGAAAAAAAGAAAGAAGTTACAGAATGGAGGATAGAAGCATGTTTTTTAGTTTAAATATGTTTGTTAAGCATGTTTATTTGAAAGCTCAATAAGCTTGTTTCCGTCAAAATCAGAACCAGCTCATCATGAGCAGTTTCTTCTTTTACCACAATGTTTTTAACTCTATTCAAGGAGCATAACCTTATATAAAGATATGTTAACCATGTTTGCCAAGATATTTTAAAAGTCGTCTGCTGCAGATTGTTGAATATGAAAAAGGCATAAAGCTGTGTATGTACAGTGTTATGCAAAAGGCTACTCATGTTCAAGCCAGTATTTGCGTGAAATTATGACTAAGAGAATCAATGAGAACAGTGATTCAGTGACGTTAAAAATAGGACATAGCAAATTGAGCCGTTCCGCAAGAAAACCAACATTGAGGACCCCGATCAGCCCGGACAGACACTTTTCGCCTACTGTGGATTTTCTGTTTCAAGAATCATAACTCCATACCTCTTTCCCCCTGAGACGGAATCTGTCGGCCCGGATTAGCCTGCGCGGAATGCGTAGGCTTATCTGGAGCGATATATTACGCATAGTTCATAATGTTGGTTTCATGGATCGGCTGATAACGTTAGAGCAGTTTTTGTTTACAGCTGTTCTAGTTTTTCTCCTAAATTTGCACCAATCAGTTTGGACATTATGATGACTGGCACGATATAGAAAATTCGTTTGACACCTGGTTCATAACCTTTTTAACCCTCTCCCTCATATAGACGCTTTCTGACGACTCTGCAGCAGACAGCTTTTTGAAAACATAGTGACAAAAGAAGAAATTGCTCAAAACGAGCAATTTCTCCTTTTGCCACAATGTTTCCCACGTTTTAGTCATAGGTTATCCAATCAATTATAAAGATTTTCTATTTTTTGAGAAACTATGTTCACAGTCGTCTGCTTCAGAATTGTCGTATGAGGGAAAGGGTTAAGTACAGAAAGATACATGTATAACTATTTTACAAAGAACGTAGATTTAATCCATGTCCATTATAATACTACATTACACGTATTTCTGGGCAAACAACTGCTACCTTACATATAAAGACAAAACAACATTTTAATTTAATAGTCTGTTATAGAGGTTCAAAACAACATGCAACATGTCCGCTCTCCATTGCCTGATACCGACGACAGAGATTACAGTTGCAGCACACGGCATTTGAAAACGTTATAAAGGAGAAAGTGGTGAAGTAATTGTTTAACAGGAGCAATTTCTCTTTTTTTTTACACAACTGTTTCCTATCCTGTTTCGAAAACCCATTTGAGCCGTCCCGCGACCAACATTGTGGACTGTGCGTAAGTATCGATCCGGATCAGCCTAAGCATGATGCGCAGGCTAACCTAGATAGACACTTTGTGATTTTCTGTGTTGAGTGTCTCCCCGAAAAAACCCGATAAATGTAATGAACTTTTTCTCCTCTTGTCACAACTTGCTTAAGTATATTCAATAATTATATTATTATTACTTTGATTATAGTACTTGCTGGTGGACATTGATGGGTCCGGTTTGACTGCACGTATCAACAGACTCATATTGGTCTTTACTATAACAGGACTCCCTTTCTCATACACCTCATGCGAAAACGACATCGTCTTGTTTTTTCATTGAGCATAGACGCAAACAAGCGACCATAGCAGGGTTTACAATAAATTACCATGCACAATCTGAACGAATACATGCATTTAACAGTGCATCATACCTAGTGTGTTAAACAGGCTATGCAACACACGAGTGTAGAATTGTTACAAGAGTAAATGGCGAAGACGGCATTGTCTGATCGGACTAAACAATCTTCCGCGATCGCGATTGTGTTTTCTAAATATAAAGTGCACCTAACATTCTCCGTGGCAAGTATATGGCTCTTTAACCATTTCCAACATATATACGCATTTTGACGCACCTGCAGCAGAGTTTTAAAAACATTGTGGTAAAAGAAGAAAAGTTCTTATGATGAACAATTTCCCATTTTGACACATTCTTTACAACTCAATTCAATAATTATACTTTCATTCATAGAAATGTTCTACATTTTACCTAGATGTCGTCTGTTGCAGATTTGCTGTGTGTGAAAGTAATGGTTTAAACAGCGAAATGTATAAGCGTAACAAAGCTTAAGCGTCAGACAGGGCTAGCTTGTCGGTAATAGGGATAGCGTTTTCTTTTTTGTGGACATAAATATAAAGCGAGAATTGGGTGAATACACACCCCAGTCCATATACAAATTAAACATGCCACGAAAGTAGCAAATCATAACAATATGTAGCCAAGGTATGTGCACAAGGGGACACGTATACTGCATTGCTATTAAGCTAGCCTTATTAACGACGTTGAAATGCGGAATAGTAGATTCAATTTAAAACATTTACGAAACTGCAATAACATCACAAGGGTGACTGTAATAGTCATTTTTTATCTTATTTGATAAATAGTTAAAGCTAATAATGTGTCTTCACACACAAAAAATAGATCCTTTTGAGGAATGAAAGCATAAATCTTTTTTGTGAACTAAAATACAATTATTCACGAGCAATTTCTTCTTTGGCCACAATGTTTTCAACGTGATTAAGTAATATTATTTTCATTAACAGAGATTGTTCAATTTTTTGGCCAGATGTTATCAAAGTCGTCTGCTCCAAAAATGTTGTGACATAAGGAGAAATTGCTCGTTTTGAGCAATTTTTCCTTATGTCACAATGTTTTCAAAAGTTGTCTGCTGCAGGTGTGTAAAAACGCTTCTGTAGGTTGGAAAGGGATTATTATAATACTTTCCTTTTCTTTTTTAAATCTGACGAACTAAAAAAATTGTCATCTGCAGACTCCTACGAATGAGCAAGCTTCCTTCCAAGTTTAGATACTCTACACCAAATTATCTTTTAGTAATTGGTACGATATCATGACAATAGACAGACCAGTGCTGAACTTTCAAAGTTGAAGTGTCAAACATTTAAGATCCACAAATATATAAAATCATGTCCTTTGGAATGAAATAATCTACAGAATCACAGTTAAACTGTTTATCTGATATACTTATATTTAGAGATTTGTCTGCTTTGTTAACCTCATAGTGAAAAGTTTAAACATCAGGTAAATTCAATCTACATTAGACATAGAGTTAAAAACATTGTGGGAAAATGAGATATTGCTCAAGATGAGAAATATATCTTTTCCCATGTCTTTTAAAACGTAATTTCCTTCAAAGGTATTCTGTATCAGGTAAAGGTTTAAATCACGAAGATTCTGACATCAGCACTGAGATCTTCTAATGTTAGGGCGTTTTGTTAGTGTACTCCGTGTCTCTGGCATTTGCTTTCCTTTGTCTGGTTTATTTTCCAGTTTATAGCGACACGTTCACAGACAGTCACCATCATATCGAATAGATGACATCGATCTTTGAACTCCCTAAATACCGAAATACATTCAGTTATAAACCATGACCCTACACCTTTCCTTCTAAATGCCCCGTTGCCTGAAAAAATATAAAAATGGGATCTAAGATATCCTATTTATATTATTTAGCACAACTCCTCCTTATAAGTGTGACTGTTATCCCTTGCCCACAAATGACAAATCTGAAGCAGATTATTTTGTAAACATCTATGTATCTTGTACTATGGGCTCCTCCCTCTGGAAACCATAATGTTAACCAATCAAAATGGCTTGAGAAACGTCACCAGTGGGACATTTCTGTAAAATCATATTAAATTGACAGAAAATCAATGTTTTCACATCCAATCAAAACAGGCTGAAACAAATTTGTTAAATAGGACACAAAATAAACATTCTGGTAGAAGTACCGGTATTTTGAAATTTGCTAAGTAGTTTCCGGGCAGAACACTATGGCATATACAGGTGAAAACCCTTGCTCCCTTGAAGCAATAAATTTGTACTTTAGCAGTTTTGTTAAAGCGATACCAAATGAACATTCTTGTGAAAATACATTCTGCACAGTAGTTAAAGTGGAAAAAATGTTTTCTTTTATTTTTGGTTATTGAAACATTTTCTAATGCTGTGGTAACCCAAGTTCTGCATGAAATAAAACTGAGCATATCCAACAGAAAAGCTCCTATAATAAGAAACAAGAGTTGTTGCAGGACAACATAGCTTGCCTGGTGTAAAAGAAATACTTAAAAAAAAAAAAATACTTTAAAAGCCAAAATGGATGCAAATGAAAAGTAGACAATTTAACTTCTCTTGGGACACAGTCTCTGCGTGCTGATAAGTAGAAATAGCTCGAAATTAACAGAGTGCTTACCCCAGGCAAACTCTGTGGCATAGTGGTTAGAGCAACAGTTACTGCCTTTTGAGAAAAAACTTTAAAAATTTGAGTAATATAGTCTTTCTCTATGGCGCTCTATGAATGATGCCAGGGTAAATAATACTGATATAACTGGTAATTTACGGAAGAAAAGGCCTAACATAACTGAAATATTGTTGAAGTGACAGAATCAGCATTCAAACAAACAAATATTTTCTCCAAGTTTTTTTTCCAACTATATCATCAAGACAACTTTCATGTTTTCAGATGTAAATTCTTTTATCTCTCAAATGTCTTTGAAGCAGACGACTAAAGAATATCATATCAGTTAAACAGTGGTGTTTGTTGAATGCTGTAAAACCTTACCATGAGTTGTGGCATAGGCTAACAGGAATCTGCATCAATAGGAATAGCAACAAGAACATCTGATTCGTCAATCTCTTCTCTTGTTGGTTCCTCAGCCTCATCATCAGATTCGTCATTGGTTTCTACATAAGTCTGAGTACCAGTTCCTTGACATGCTTGGATGAAGAATATCTTGGGTTTCCCTTAAAATACATACAGAAAGAGTTAATTTAGAATAGAAAATCTATTTATACTATTTTTCAATGTAAAACATGCTTTTAAGTCATAGAAATAACAATGGATTATATTCTGACAGATTCCAGCTTCAAACAGTGAGTTTTAACAAGTTATCATTTGACTGATTACTCTGTCTTTAACCCTTTCCACACACACAGCGAAACTGCAGCAGACAACTTTAAAAGATCTAAGCAAAGACATGAAAGACTCCATAAATAGAAGTATAGCTACTGAATATAGATGAAATCATTGTGGCAAAAGGAGAAATTCCTCATAATGAACAATTTCGCCGTTTGCCGCAATATTTAAAAAAACCTCTGCTTCTTCAGATGAGTCAACAGGTGGGAAAGGGTTAAACGACCACTACATGTGAGCCGTCCCGCGAGATTACTAACAGTGTGGACTCTGCGTAAAGTATCGACCCGGATCAGCCTAAGCATGCCACGCAGGCTTACCCGGATATACACTTTTCCGCCTCCTGTGGATTTTCTGTTTCAGGAAATATTACTCTATCCCCCTGAGACGGAATGTGTCTGCCCTGATCAGTCTGCGCAGACTGCTTGGACTGCGCAAGCAGATCTGGATCAATACATTACGCAGAGGCCATAATGTTGGTTATCTTGAGGGACGGCTCATGTCAGTAGTAAGTAAAATCGTGAAATAAACAGAATAATTGATGGTAAGATGAAAGATACTTGAGTTACACCTTGTGGTTTGGGGTTCTTATTGACTCTTCGAAACGAGATCACATAAAGGTACAAGTGAGTAAAACTAGTGGGGATACACTGATAGTTTTTATAAAAAATGCATCTAAGACCAAAAAACATGTTAACAAACCATGCTCTGGTGAGACTCTGCGGATTCAGCCCAAATATGCACTGTATGCGATTGCATTAAGAACCCTAATCGCTAAATGCGTCTCATTTCCAATTGTGAACGCCAGTATTTTCTACTTCTGGCACTTCTGGCATGGTCAAAATGCAAACAACTATTTTCCACATATCCAACAAACCATTTTCTTTAATGATTTACCTGCATCTGCAACCTTGACTTTTAAGTAAAATGATCATAGTGATTCTGTGGATTTTTTTTCCAATTTGTGACTTTGCAAGTTATACAAAATGTTATGAACTTGGTATCAATACTAATCACACGATCCATATGATCCGGCTTCTTTTCCTTTGCCCTTTAAGGCTGTCTGACCTTGACCTTTGAGCAAATGGAAAAATTAAATGACAAATTCACTAACTACACATACCAAGATTCATCAACTTAGTTTTAAGCTCTGACACTATTCAAACTATTTCATTATCAATATTTTCAGACATGAAGACAGACAAGGAGACAGAAGGAAGGTAAACCTATTGCTACTTCCTGTGAATTCGAAAAGAGGACCAAAGAGGTCATTCATTGACAGTTAATCTGTTACTGATACGATCAATTAAAGTCATCTGGTCTGAAAAGGAGCCTTTTCCTACAAATATCTTTTGAAATTCTGCAACTAACTTGTTAAATCTGTGGATTTATTTCCCAATAATAGGTAAAATTAGCAGATCAATTGAGTAGCTTTAATTACCTGCAAATTAATCCATATGTTCATTTCCAAACATCTTCGTAATATTTTCTATTTCAAATGTTCCACCATTTGTTTTTATTTTACCCTATAATGAAAGAAATTGTCTTATGCTTTTATACTACAGGGAAACAAATGCGTATTGACTTTGACAAAACTGCAGCAATTGATAGTGAAACAATATTTACAAAAAAATAAAGAGTAAAATGTGTATAAAAGAAAGTATTACTATCACAATGAGTTGAAAATAAAGTGGCAAAAGGAATTTTAAAGGTCATCTGCAGATGTGTCAACATGTGTCTGCAACTGGGGAAGGGTTGAGCTGTTGAAAGTTCTCAAAACTTTATGATTTAGCTATTTCACTTTTGAGACCTCTCAAGCAGAAAGTTTAAAAACAGTGAGGGAAGACCAATTGCTGAAATTCTCATATGTTTGAAAAATAAAAATTCGTTTTACTTTACATTTTATTTTATTTAAATGCTTTCAAAAGTTTTCAAAAGTCGTCTGCTGCTATTGCGGTAAAATGCATCTGCAGGTGGTAAAGGGTTAAAATTGTTAAAATTAGCCAGTAGACGATATTAAAAACATCAGGGAGAAAGTAAGGAAAAGCTCTCTACATGAAAGTAACTTTACGATTAGAGTAGGAAACATTGTATGAAAAGGAGAAATTGATCATTATTAACATTATTTCAAGGAATAACAGCAGAAAAAGTACCTAGTTGGCTCTGGCTAATACCTAATGACCAAACTTAACAACCAAAGTAAACAGGGTGGTATTTGATCACCATTTCTCACCCAGCCGTCTTGGGCAAATGTTAATTGTTTAGACAGAATAATAATAATAAGTGTTGGCTGTATGTAAATACATGTACATGTATTTTTTGAAAAATGAATGGCCCTGGGTTGCTCACCAGAGTGATGCAAAAACCACCCAACCCAATGTTGCCTATCTTTTGTCAAATTAATATCACTTGAGGAAACTGATAAATCACCTAAGAAATATTCATATACTGGTTAGTATTTTAAAATCAGATAT
Organism: Serripes groenlandicus; assembly: GCA_031761405.1. Classification (NCBI taxonomy): domain Eukaryota; kingdom Metazoa; phylum Mollusca; class Bivalvia; order Cardiida; family Cardiidae; genus Serripes; species Serripes groenlandicus. Next base: position 19,811 of record JASEVX010000129.1, on the reverse strand, counting down.
GTAATTTTCTTAGGAGATAGTTTTCTAAATCTAACACTCTGAGCATAAAGCCTTAAAGGACAAACACAATAACTCTCCTTGATCAATTGCTCAGGGGAGCTAAAAAATGCTATATTTCAATTATTGAAAAGTGTAATTTAAATACATAGAATTAAAAACTAAAGCAAAATAAAGAGTTTGTTATGTGTACAGTTTTGTAATTTACTCATTTTCTGAAAACCGGCTGTTTGCTGTATTCAATCAATACATGTATATTGAATATTCTGTCTGTTTGGTAATAACCAAGTCCTTCCTTTTGAAAAAAAATACCATTAATTGGATCCGTATCCTCTGAAAGATTTCACCAAGTTTAATATAAAAGGCCTTTTCAATATTATTTAATTAATTCCTTATTTAATTTCTAAACCTCATCATCCCTATGTTGTGGGTACTGACATAGACGATTATTTATCTGTATCTTCGGAAAGATTAGTTAACCCTTTCCCACATACAGCAAATCTACAGCAGACTATTTTGAAAATGTTTACTCAACAATATGAAAAAACATCTAAAATTGTAAATATAAATACTGAAAAAAGTTGAAAACATTGTGGCAAAAGGAGAAATTAGAGGACTTATATCTCTTATAAGCTCAATTCATATTTTCAGGATCTTATAGTTTATATCATAACAAATACAAATAATTAAAAAAAATAGTTTTATTGCATGAGAGATGAATCACATTTCTTGGGACAGAAAACATGATATCTTAAAACAGTTGAGAACATTGTAGGAGTAGACAGAAATGCACACGGAATGAGCTCTTTTTACCTGACCCAAATTATGTAAATCTTGGTTTCAATGTTTGTCTTTTTATATAAAATCTTGATTCACCAATAAGTTAAGCTATGATTATTGAGTTTGTAATGACTATGGTATCAATCCAGGTTCGAATTTAAACCATACAGACACTCATTTGATACTAGCGTCATTCACCGTCAACCAATGTGATAACAGTTTATTTCGGAAGGTGGCTTGTTGTCTGGAATGTTGTATGGAGTAACGGTACCAGGAAACAAATATCATAAGTTGACTGGATGAACCAATGACTGCAAGATTGTTGAGAACGGTGTTTAACTCCAATTGATCAAATAATCATCGACATTTATGTATTTGATTGTTCTACAAGTACTCTAACATAATATATGATTTAAGAAATAGTTCCAACTTTATTTGTATGAAGACATCTACATATATTCAAATTATTAGAAAGACACACTGAAAAATAAGTTTTCATAAGTAAAACAGAGAACAATAGAATTAAAATTTGTTAGTTACTTGAGACCTGCTTATCATTTGGTAAAAATCAATCAAGCAAGCTCTTTCAAACAAAGTGAAATCATGCGATTGATGACTTTCTTTCACGAATTAGCTGAAACACTTTTCAACACAGATAGAGGCGAGTTATTTCTCATTTTCCTCCATTGTTTTCAAAATGTCATACAGTGAGGTTCAACCGAAGGCAATTGAGTGCTTTTTTATGGTTTTAATAACAAGAAGTGTCATAGGCCAGCATATACAGTTCAACGACGTTACGTGCTTGTGTAATAAAATAACATTAAACAAGAGCAGCGCCGAAGATACAAATCCTCTCGCAGAGTCGTTTCGTACAGATGTGTTATAGTCACTGCGACCTTTGACCTAGGTCAGTAAATCGGGACCCATCAAAGCTCACTAGACAATAAACCAGTTTATGAAGTAAAAAAACAGAGTATGAATATGTAGGAAGTATGTCACCAAATGTAAGTGCTAGAGCATCAAAGTTGTTTCATACAGACGTATTATAGTCACTATGACCTTTACCTTTGACCTAGCTCCATAAAACGTGAAACCATCAAAGCTCTCTTGACACTGAACATGTGCATGGCGTATGCAGGAATTATATCCACAAGTGAACGTGCTTGAGTAATGTCCTAATTTTGTACAAACACATTAGAGTCACTGTGACCTTGACCTATGACATCATTTTGTACATAACTATAATAGTTACTGTGACCTTTGACCTAGGTCGACGAAACGCGAACTCGTACAAAAGGCTATGTTGGTAAATATGTACATTACGTTTCATGAATATCGAATAAGAAATTAAGTCGCTAAAGCTACACCGTCGTTTCAAAGATACGTATTATAGTCACTGTGACCTTGACCTTTGACCTATGTTGGTGAAACACGATCTCGTACAAGAGACAAATACATACGTATGTACGTACTGGCGGATCCCTATACATACCATCGACGACCTCGTCGCGAGGGGCTAAGTAAACAAACCGGTCAAAACGGTCCTAAAACTGTTATGGCGAAGTAGCAAATGTTAGCTGATATCATTGAAATAATTTCAACAATTTTAGTAGAGCGTCAACCAAGGAACATTTGAGAAAAAATGTGGTCTCTAGATTGTTAACAATTTTTCCTCAATATTGGCCCAGTGACCTAGTTTTTCACCGGACATAACCGATATTCAATCTTAGTCGATCTTACAAAATTTCAACATGTTCAAGTCAAACATGCGGTTTCTAGAGTGTTAACAAAAAAATTCAAGATGGCCTAGTGACCTAGTTTTTGACCTGACCATAATCAAACTTAATATCATCAAGACAAACATTCTGATGAAGATTCAACATGCTAATGTTAAAAACACGGCTTCCAGAGTGTTAACAAGATTTTCCTTCAAAGTGGCCCTGTGACCTAGTTTTTGAGTCGCAATGACCAATGTTCGAACTCGACCTAGATATCATTAAGACAAAGTTTCAAGCTGCTCAAGTAAAAAATGCTGTCTCTACAGGGTTAACAAGATTTTTCTTCAATTTGGTCTAGCGCCATAGTTTTTGACCCAACATAGCCCTTGTTCAATCTTGGCCTAGATATCATCATAACAAACTTTCTGACAAAGTATCAAGCTGCTCAAGTCAACAAGAGCTGTCCGCAAGACAGCATACTCAAATATTTGGCCAATTGATACTAAAAACAACAGATGTTACTGAGATAGTAGCTTGATAGTATAGAATATATAAATCGAGTTGGATAAGTCTTGTTTGAATAGCATCTGCTGTTTGTGAGAAAAGACCTTTCATGCAAAATTTTACCCAAATTTCTAACTTCAAAAAGGGCCATAGTTTATAATAAATTCAGTCAGGAGTCTGATTGTTTGATCCATTAGTGGTTACTGAGATATATCCATGAAAGTACCTTGCATGCAAAACTTTAACCAGATTTTCTAAGTAAAAAAAGGGCCATTATTTGCATTATATGCTGGAAAGAGTTAAACGCTTGATTGTTTATATAGGTGTGATGGTTGGGTTGTATAAAGTTTCAATGCAATGCATCAAGTAGTTACTAGGATATGGACTCTTATTAATCATATTGCACGCAAAATAATCTACATAGTTGTGATAGTTGGGAAGGGTTGAATACATTGTCAATGCAAAGAATCAAGTAAATACAGAGATATGGACTCTTAATGTAGTTGCATGCAAAACTTTAACCAGAATTTCTAAGTAAAAAAGGTGGCATAATAGTGTCAAAATCTGATTTAAAGTTATGGGACTTGTCCTGCAAGGGCTTTAATGATGTCCAATAAGTGTGTGAAGTTTCAAAACAATAGCAACTGCGGTTTTTGAGAAAAAAGCCTTGCATGCAAAACTTTAACCAAAGTTGCAACGCCGACGCCGACGCACTGTAATAGCTCTCATATTCTTCGAATAGTCAAGCTAAAATTGCGGTCTCTATAGTGTTAATAAGATTGTTGTACAATTTGGCCTATTAAACTATTTTTTTACCGGACCTGACCCATATGCGACTTTAGCCTAGATATCATCAAGTCAAACATTTTGACGAGGTGTCGACATGCTCTAAACAAAAATGCGGCTTCTGGACATTAACAAGATTTTCCTTCAATTCGGCCTAGTGCCCTAGTCTTTGACCCAACATGACCCATTTTCAAACTTGGCCTAGATATAATCAAGACAAACTTTCTTAGGTTCAAGCTGTTTAAGTTACAAATGCGGTCACCATAGTGTTAATACGATATTTCTTCAATTTAGCCGAGTGACCTAGTCTTTGACCGGACCTGACCCATATTCAGTCTGAATATCAACCAGACAAACATTCTGACACAGGTTCAACATACTCAACCCAAAAATGCTGATTCAAGATTTCTAACAAGACTTTCCTTCAATTTAGCCTAGTTTTTGACCCCACATGACCCATATTCGAACTTGCCCTAGATATTATCAAGACAAACTTTCTGACAAAGTATCAAGCTGCTCAATTCAAAAATGCAGTCTGTATAATATTATTGTTAACAAGATTGTTCTACAATTTGGCCTAGTGACCTAGGTTTTGACCGGACCTGACCCGCATGCGATCTTAGCTTATACAAACTTTCTGACAAAGTTTTAAACTGATAAAGTCAAAAATGCAGTCTCTTTAGTGTTAACAAGATTTTTCTACAATTTGGCCTAGTTATCTAGGTTTGACCGGACCTGACCCATATTCGAACTTAGCCTTAGTTTCATGAAGATAGGATGATGATAGTGGCGTCAAGAATGTTAACAAGCAAATTGTTTCTGTCGTACGACAGACGAACAACGAACGACGGAAGATGGACAAAAGGCGATCACAAAATATCACCTTATGCACTTTGTGCTCTGGTGAGCTAAAAAACAAGGGGGAACGACTCATTCGTTAATTGGAGTTATGGTTCTTGTACACTGCACTTACTCTCATTGTACTTGCTATGCAGTTTTATTAGATTCCATCTGGTAGTTTTCAAGTTATTCTCCAGAAAACCTTTGTATTAGATAAAGGACCACTTGTATTGACTTAGATATTGATGTTGGAGGATATAAGTGATACAGGATATAATTTCTTTGCTGTTAAATCTCAACTCTTTGTCTTGTTAAATAACATTTGAGAAACCTCTGCTTACATCACACGAAAAAAACCCAGTGTTCCTTATCCGTTTAACCCTTCCCACATACAGCAATTATGCAGCAGAAGACTTTGAAAATATCTACTCAAAGATATGGAAATCTCCATAATTGTAAGTAGAATTACTGAAAAAAGTTGAAAAACATTGTGGCAAAGGGATGTCACGATGTTTTAAAAAGTCTTCTGCTGCACATGCGTCAAAATGTGTCTTAAAGTGGGAAAGGGGTTTATTATGAATAAAGCAATGCTGTGTGTAAACTAAGTTTAACTATCACAAACTGAAAGAGACATCATCAGAATGGAAATGTCTTACAGCTCAGAAAGTGAGACAGGAGTTTTTATTCATTGATATTTGCCAATTATTTAACCCTTTTCCCACATACAACAACTCTGTAGCAGACAACGTTGAAAACATCTGGGGTGAAAATACGGAATATCTCTATAAATAAAAGTTTAAATATTGAATGGAGTTGAAAATATTGTGGCAGGAGGAGAAATTGCTTGTTTTAAGTAATTACTTCTTTGCCACAATGTTTTCAAAAAGTCGTCTGCTGCAGAGGCGTCAGAAAGCGAGCGTATGTATGTGGGAAAGGATTAAAGAGATATATCATCTTTACACTACTTCTTTTAATTAAAATGATCATCCTGATCTCATCCTCTCATATGTTTTCTTATATACAAACAATTCAAAAACATAAGCATAAGCACACATGCATTTCCTTTATCTAAGTGTGGCTTCTTTTTGTCTTTTCCTAACACTAATCATGGTAAATAAAAAAAAGGAAATACAAAGGATAAAATTACATATGATATGAGGAGAATTCAACATTTGACGACAAATTTTACCAAATGTTCTAGTGTAGACGCAAAGCTCATTCAAAACTCATTTAAAATGTTCCGACTTGCAGAAGACTTTTAGTGTCATTGCAACAAATGGAGAACTTGCTCACAATGATTAATTTCTCCTTTTTCCACCACAACATTTCAACTTTATTCAGTAATAATACGTAAATTTATACAGAGCTCTATATAAGGGGCGTTTTACATATTCTACAATCTTTATTAGACAAAATAACCCTTTGATGTGGGTTCTCAAAATAATCTTCTCATTTAGACGATTCTCTTGAGTACATGTACCAACATCATAGGGTTTGGTTGGATAATAAGAGATATTGTGGGGAAAATAGCTGTTTACCCCTTCTTATCTTGGACCTCTGTTTATAGAGATTTTATGTGTTTTTGTCTAGATGTTCTTAAAGTCATGTGCTGCATATTTGTACGTGGATTTTTAAATAAAACACCACACTTTCTCTGGTAGAGTCAACCATTGTCCCGTATCCATTCAATATCATTAAAACCAGACCTAAACATGCCTGCTTGTACAAGTGTTTTGGTCTGACTTTAATGAGATTGATACATGTATCCATTATATAGCATGTATAATTGTAGATAAAGTAGACAATAAATTGCAGTGCAAGTACATTACAACCAAATGTCTTAACAAATACATACCTGCTTTTTAAAACAGGGTAGATTCCGATTGGCATAATTACAGACTTATCAAGATTTAAACTGTTCACATATTACTTACACGAGATTGTTAGTGGATTCAGCCAACTTGTGTATATTCTGATAAGGCTGAACAGTTGAACATTTACTGTTCAGCAAAAATGCAAATTTAGCCCTTTTCGCACAGACTGACTCAAATAAGAATGTAACACTTAAGCAGGACAGATCAACAAACACCACATTACATCAAAGAAGTATTTTAAAAATTGGGCTTTTTCCTTCTTTTTGATGCAGCAGCACGTAAGTTCTACATATAACTTAAATCTCTGAAAGAGGATCATTTAAGGAATGGTAATAACATTTTAAGATATTAATACTTGAGTTTTTTACCAAAAAACATGGCTTACAAAAATTATTTGAAAATCAGATTCTTGTTTTGGAGGAGATAATTATTAAACTTTTCATTTTAGCAATATTAGGCAAAACAAATCTACATTCTTTGAAGGGATCTGATAGATGAACATTTCTACAAAATTATTTGAACATTGGCCAACCAATATGGGAGGAGAAGAACTTTAAAGTTTTTTCTTTCGGTTGTCCATTGAAATCAGAATTTCCCTTTGGTCCAAATCATTTGAAGGAATTTAGGAGAGGACGTTTAGAGCTATGAAGTTTTATCTAAATTGGGCCAATGATTACTGAGAAGAAGTCTTTTGAAGAAAAAATAAACGAATGCACCCATGGTGGACAATTGGCCATGACATAAGTCATTTCTGAAATTGATAAGAACGAGCCTTGGCGAGTTTTTATCACTTTTAGAAACGAGTTTAAAAAAATTGTATTGAATGACCACGAATGTAATGTTCTTTTTATATCATAAATACTAATTTAATAATTTACAGCGCTATATCCATATAAACGTCGCTATAAAGCGCGCGTATTTACAACGCTAAACGTTACGTTATGACGTCACGTTAATTGTTATTACACTAGTTATATATCAAAAATATTACACTAGTTATATATCAACAATATTACACTAGTTATATATCAACAATATTACACTAGTTATATATCGAAAAATATTACACTAGTTATATATAAAAAATATTACACTAGTTATATATCAAAAATATATAATGACCTTTATTTCATGCTGGCGACGTCATTTATGATATAAAAAATCACATTCACAGATAAAAAAATGGAGTTATCAGCATAGTTTAATCAGCTTACCTTTTCATTTTGCAATACACAGGGTTCCCTATCTTCCTTGAAATTGCCTGTGGACTTTCCAACAGTGCTATCAGAATATATTATGTCACTTAAATTACTGTGAAGAAAATAAAATAAAAGAGAGGACCAAGTTGGTTCTTAATTGATCACTTGAGTGATACTAATTAGTATAGTAGTACATTTTTATGTTATGTTTAACATCAAATGTTTATCAGGAAAGAGAAAGAAATAATCAATTCAAGACATTTTATAAGGCAAACTTAACAAGCTTTGGAAAGCCCAAGGTAACAATAGTCTACAAGCTATTAGACAAATAATACATGAGATCCATAGGCATGATGGATCTGGATAGCTCATCTGAGTTATGCTAAGTTATTTGTCATGCCAACCAGACAGCCAACAGCATTTACTCAGTGTGCAGTCAGGTAAGCTAATACAAGAGGCCCAAGAAGTACAATATTGCTGCTAGGCCACTCACAGCAAAATAATCTGAACCTAAGTTGTCTCTCTTTTTTGTCAAATTATATGACCTGAGAAAACAGCAAATTGAAAACGCCTCATCCCCTGATGGCCATGTATTTTGACCAGTATGATACAGGGCTCACCCAAATAAGATTTTTGAAGTATTCAATTTAGCCTTTCAAGGCAAAACAGCAACCCATCCCCAGATTTTAGACCAATCAACATGCCTAGATGGTATCAGATGGAAAAAGTCACTCAAGGAACATTTCTACAAAATTATTTGAAATTTGGCTAACTGGTTTGGGAGAAGGTTTCTTTTCAATTGGTTTCCATGGAAACCATATTTATGCATGAATAAAAAACAAGAGTTGCAGTCAGACAGCGTGCTCGACTATTCCACTGCTTTTTAGTTACTAAAATATGGACTCTAATGTAGTTGCATGAAAAACATTAACCAGAATTTCTTAAAGGGTGATAATTTGCATAATATGCAGGATATAGTTATCTAACATGATAATTTACATAATAGTGATGGTTGGGAACGATTTTTTTAAAGTTTCAACGCAATGCATTTAGTAGTTACTAAGATAAAAGAATTTCTAAGTACAAAACGTGCCATAATTTGCATTATAATATATGCATAATAGAGTTATATGACTTGAATATGTACAGGTGTGATGGTTTGGAAGTTTTGGAAGGGTTGTATAAAATGTCAATGCAATTATTCAAGTAGTTACTGAGATATGGACTCTTAATATAGTTGCACGCATAACTTTAACCAGAATTTATCAGTAAAAAATGGCCCATAACTTGCATTTAATGCATTAAATGCAGGATAGAGTTATCTTACTTAAAAATCTACATAGGTGTGATAGTTTGGAAGAGTTGTATGAAGTTTTAATGCAATGCATCAAGTAAATACTAAGATATGGACTGTTAATGTAGTTGCACGCAAAACTTTAACCAGAAGTAAAAAACGGCCATAATTTGCATTATATGCTGGATAGACTAAGAGTTATCATACTTGATTGTTTACATAGGAGTGATGGTTGGGAAGGGCTGTATAGAGTTCCAATCAGTTAGTTACTAAGATAAGTAAAAAAAGGGGCATAATTGTGTCAAAATCTTATATCGAGTTTTGGGACTTGTCCTGCAAGGTTATTTGATGATGTCCAATAAGTTTGTGAAGTTTCAAAGCAATAGCATCTGTGCTTTGTCAGAAATGCAAAACTGTTAAACCAAAGTTGCAACGCCGACGCACATGTGACTGTAATAATATTCTTCGAATAGTCGAGTTAAAAATGCTTATGAGGTACAAAATACCCATACAGACCCTTCAGGTTGACGCAGAGGAATAAAGAAGTAAAATGAACACAACACAGATTCAAAGTTGATTTATTAAAATTATTTTATACATATTTAAATCAAGAATTGTTTCAAATTCAAAAGCTTAAAATATATATAATTGTCAGTTTGTCTACGTTTCAATATGTTGCCATATATAGCCCCTGTTAAAATAAGACCTGTCGGAGGACAGCACGCTCGACTATTCCACTGCTTATTTAAGTTACTGAGATATGGACTTCCATGCAAAACTTTAACATGAATTTCTAAGTCCAAAAGGGGCCTTAACTTGAATTATTGCAGGATAGAGTTATTTAACTTGAAAATCAACATAGGTGTGATAGTTGGGTAGGGTTGTATAAAGTTTCAAAGCCATGCATGAAGTAAATACTATAGAATAACCAAATTTCTAGGTAAAGAAAGGTCCATTATTTCCAAAATATACTGGATAGAGTTATCACACTTGAATGTTTACATAGACGTAATGGTTGGGGAGATGTTTATGAAGTTTCAATGCAAATGTATCAAGTAGCTACTAAGATATGGTCTCTAAATGTAATTGCACGCAAAACTTTAAGCAGAATTTCTAAGTAAAACGAGGACCATAACTTGCATAAAATGTAGGAAAGAGTTATCTAACTTGATAATCTACATAGGTGTGATAGTTTGGTAGGCATGTATAACGTTTCAATGCAATGCATCAAGTAAATACTGTGATATGGACTCTTAATTTAGTTATACGCAAAACTTTAACCAGAATGTATAAGTCAAAAAATGGCCTTTACTTGAATTATTGCAGGATAGAGTTATTTAACTTGAAAATCAACATAGGTGTGACAGTTGGGTAGGGTTGTATAGAGTCTCAATGCAATGCATCTAGTAAATATTGAGATATGAACTCATAATTTAGTTACACGCAAAACTTTAACCAGAATTTCTAAGTCCAAAAAGAGCCATAACTTTCACAAAATGCAAGATAGAGTTATCTAACTAAATAGTCTACATAGGTGTGATAGTTGGGTAGGGTTGTATACAGTTTCAATGCATTGTGTGAAGTACATACTGAGATATGGATTCTTTATTTAGTTGCATATAAAACTATAGCCAGAATTTCTAAGTAAAAAGAAGGCCATAACTTGCTTTAGATGCGGGTTAGTGTTATCTAACTTGATATTCTACATTGGTGTGGTAGTTATGTATGGTTGTATAAAGTTTCAATGCAATGCATCTAGTAAATACTGAGATATGGAATCTTAATATAGTTGCGAGCAAAACTTAACCAGAATATCTAAGTAAAAAAGGCCATAATTTGCATTGAATGCAGGATAAATTATCAACCTTGATTATTTCCATAGGTGTGTTAGTTGGAATGCATTGTAGAAAGTTTCAATGTAATGCATGAAGTTAATACTGAGATATTGACTCTAAATTTAGTTGCACGCAAAACTTTAACCAGAATTTCTTAGTTAAAAATGGGCGATAACTTGCATAAAATGCAGGATAGAGTTATCTAACTTGATATTATATATATACGTGATAGTTTGGTAGGGTTGTATATAAATTAAAGAAAGTTTTGGGAATTGCATTTAGTCTCAACATATTTAATCACCTACTAAGCTGTTGTGCACTAACGCATTTACTATTTGCTCAATTGATAATGGATAGAGGTGTCAATCCAGGGGTAGAGAGTTCAAGTTCAAGCTGAGTCAACATACTTCCCGAATGTCAAAGACTACTTTAAGCAGAGAATATTGAACATTTTGCTAAGAGCTTTAGTGAGTATAAATCGTATTAAGACCATGTCGTTTGAGGGGATATCCTGATAGCCATAATAAATGAATTAATAAAATATAAAATGTTTAATTGTCTTAGGATAAATGCATTAACAATTTGAAAAAATAATCATTTACGACTGAACTTGAAATCAGACAAGCAGTTGCAAAGGAAAAACGTTTAGATTTGTCACTTTACCATTTTTCTGATGCTACATTTCAGCATTGCTTTGAACTTATCAATATCCCTTGAACAATGTATGTAGAGTGTTAATTAAAGAACTTTTTTGCCAAACTATCTTGACATAAGACATGCAGTTTAAGAGGGAAATCGTTAGTTTACTCCCTTTCTGATATCGCTTGGCAGCATTGATCTTAAACCACTCTGGAAAGGGCAACATAATTATCTTGAAACAAGACCCCAAACTCTGATGATGCCTGGCAACATTGTTTTTTAATTAATAAATATGACTTGAATAATTGTATGGATGGTCACATAAGGCAAATTAATGCAACAGTGTTATAACTTTAAATTTATACCAGCAACTTCTTTATCTTCTCATGCCACATGCGGATAATATTTTTCAACCAATCAATATGATTTGAATATTTTTCGGGTATCATAAGAAACTTTCCTGCCAAATTATACACAAACACCAGAATACCTTAACATTGTTCACTTTACTTATGGGTAGTTTCCAGATTTCAACACAGAACTTATTCCTTTGAACATTTTGAAAGAGGATACCATATCAATATGTCTGTGCAGTTCAGTTTAAAGTCGTTTAAAAGCAGCTGTTGTTTAAATAAATAGTTGCTGATGGATATTGCATGATATATTGAGGATTATTAAAAGCTGTGCTGATATTGATTAAATTGTATGTATTTAGCTACAGTGTCATCTTTTCCCCACTGAGATTTGAACTCAGAACTCCTGGCTAGACCAGGTGTTTTACCAGTTAAAACTATAAGGTCTCAAATTATAGCTAAACACATTTAATTTACAATCAAGATTGTCCTCAAAGAAAGTCACAACTGGTAAATGTCTCATGTTCTTTACCAAAAAAAGGAATTCCTAATGAATCAGAGCTTGTGATAGTTCAATTGTAATTTATAAAATCTAACAAATGATATTTTTCTAAACATTGAATTGTTATCTTGCAACACTATAATATTCGTATTACTGTTTAGACTGACTTATGCAACCATGTCCCTTATATCATCTCACGTATTTGCTATGTAAAACATGATATAAGAAGTTTTTCAAATGCAATTACAAGTAGAATAAACCATGTTTTTCAAGGATTAAAATAATTCAATCAATATGTGAAGAGGATAATCAAAGGAATAATTGGGCCAAATTGTTTTTAAATCAGGCCAGTATTTTAAAAAAAAATGCATTTCCATTGCATAGAGGATAAGCATTCAGCAACATCATTGTGAAGGTGGATTGCAATGGACAAAGTGGTTTAGAAGGAGACATAATCACATTGTTTAACACTTTCCCACTTGTAGATGACTTTTGAAATCACTGTAGAAAAGGGAGATAACGCTCATAGTGAATACTTTATCCTTTTGCAAAATTGTTATAAACTGCATTCCATAGTTTAGCTTTTATCCAAAGAGATTTTCCATAGTTTGGCTGTGGGAAAGGGATAAAGAAAATACAAATCAGGAATGTCACTCATAAGACTACATTATGCAAACCGACAAGAACCTGAAAACATAGCGAGCAATTTCTCCTTTTTCCACAATGTTTTCCTATTTTAGTCATAGGTTGTCCATTCAATTATAGAGAGTTTCTATTTTTTGACAAAATATGTTTAATGTCATCTGCTGCAGAAATGTCCTATGAGGGAAAGGGTTAAACATATTGAGCAATTATTTCAACTCTTATCAAAAATTTTACTTTAATTATCACAGATTTTTCATTTATTTTGCTTAGATGATTTCAAACGTCGAACTAATAAAATAAAGCAAAACGATAGTGAAAACGTCGAAAAGAAAAATGATATAGATTATTTATTTCAAATTGTAACTATTATACCTTTTTTTTTAAAATACAACACAGTATATAAGTAATAAGAAGTATTAAATTCATAATTTACTTTAAAGCTGCAACAAACAAATTCATTTTGCCCTGGCTTTATTATGGTATAACATATACAACTTTAACATTTTATACCACTATATTTAGGCTATATATTTCCCTTTACGACGTTTTCACTCCCGTTTTGTTCTGTTTTATTAATTCGACGTTTTAGTCATTCGACGTTTTCACTATCATCCCATAGTGATACCCGATGCAAAGTTCTCATGGTGAAGTATCCATGGGGTAAGGCACATTTCCTAACCTAAAACTGTTTTGTTTATCCAGGGATCGTAAATAAGAGAACTGTCGCCGTGATATAACTGAAATAATGTCGAAAACGGCGCAAAAATCCAATAAAACATAACAAACCCGATACAACAGGAATCGGTTTTATCATAGACATATATATTTCTATTTAAGTTTCTTGTTTTATCCTTTACAATTTTTGGTTTACCAAAAATGATCAAACATAGAATCCCAATTTTATGAACCTATTTTTAGAAAGGGAATTCCTATCACGAGCTATTTTAGTCAAATATGCCTATAGATGTATTTATAGATCTTGGCAGTCACCTATAGGTAAGATCTTTATTCTCTTTCTACATGTTAACTCAAAAAATTCCCTTTGATTTTATAAATTAATCGAATTAAAAAATCACTTCCATTGAATCACACGAGTATTTGAAATTATTATTTTCTTTCATCCATCAGGATACTTACAATTACATTCCATCACCTGTACTCCAACTCAATCCATAATTATCACTGTATAAAGTTGATTTGATAAAAGCAGAGGTCTAAATATGTCTCGGACAATTTAATCAAATCCAGTCACAATTAACACGAATTGTAACCGAAAGAGTGTTGGTCTTCCTTGAATGTGCTATCCTTACCGGGATCCCTAAGAACTAACGATTCGTCACATTACAATTCGCCACAGTTGAATAATGATTCGTATGATACTACCTATCCGACTTTCGAAGAACATGAATAGAGTACATTACAAAGTTCCATTTATAAACTCAAATATCTACATAAGTACACAGCACTGAGTCGCTTATGTAGTTGGCATGTTTCCTAGTACATAGAGGAAAGAGACATTCCAATTACGTGCCCGAATTAGATCGTATAACTCGAATAATTCTTAGACTATAAGTATTTGTTTACTGTTAAATGGGTGAGTGTTGCATAACGACCCTTCTGGAAAAGAACAGTTAAGCAGTTGTAAAACAAGAAAGAAGTAATGAACAGAATCTTACACATAACTGGTTGTATGACTAGCTACATGTAGCTAGCTAGCTAGAGTTCTTTACAAAAACGAAAAGTAAAGAAAACCCATCATACAGTATCAAAAATAAACATTGAAGTAAACAAACTAAACACAATAAATTGAGTGAACGAATGAATGGACGGGCGGACGAATGAACGTACGAATGAATGCATACATGAATGAATATATGAATGAATTTTACTGTGAATGTATGGAAATATATACAACAAAATGTGTCAATGTATATAACTAGTAGAAAAAGAGTCGTCAGGGGACAGCGCGCTCGACTTTGTCGTGATTGCCAATAAAACAAACAAAAAAGAGGTCACGAATCCGCCATTTTTAACTCGGTTAATGAAAAGCTTGAAATTTGAATGCGCTTAGTGAGACTGACGTCATTTTTATGGAATTGCCTCTCTGAACAGAATTTGTTTCGATACATGTTCAATAATGTAAATATTTGATATACAGTCTAAAATCGGAAAATCGGATGTCCGCGTAGAGCCGGATGCCCCAGTAGAATTTGTTTTTGACAAGCAAAAATAGCACCATAGAAAGTGTGACCTTTGACCCTGACCGAAATAAAGTTGTAACCGAAACTTTATAAAGTTTCAATGCAATGCATAAAGTAAATACTGTGATATGGACTTTTAATTTAGTTGCACGAAAAACTTTAACAATATTTTTCTAAGAAAAAAAGGCCATAATTTGAATTAAATGCAGGATAAATCTTCAAATTTGATTATTTCCATAAGTGTGGTAGTTAGAAAGCATTGTAGAAAGTTTCAATGTCATGCATGAAGTAGATACTGAGATACTGACACTTAATTTAGTTGCACGCAACACTTTAACCAGAATTTCTAAGTTAACAAAGGGCCATAACTTGTATTAAATGCAGGATAGAGTTATCTAACTTGATATTGTATATATGTGATAGTTGGGTAAGGTTGTATAAAGTTTCAATGCAATGCATAAATAATTTAATCAGAATGTCTAAGTCAATATACGGCCATAACTTGCAAAAAAATGCAGGATAGTGTTATCTTACTTAATTATCTACATAGGTGTGATAGTTGGAAAGGGTTGTATAAAGTTTCAACGCAATGCATTAAGTAAATGCTGAGATATGGACTAATAATTTAGTTGCACGCAAAGCTTTAACCAGAATTTCTAGGTAGAAAAAAGGCCATAACTTGCATTAAATGCAGGATAGAGTTATCTAACTTAAACATCTACATAGGTGTGATAGTTGGGTAGGGTTGTATAACGTTTCAATGCAAATGCATCAAGTAGCTACTAAGATGTGGTCTCTAAATGTAGTTGCACGCAAAACTTTAAGCATAATTTCTAAGTAAAAAGAGGACAATAGCTTGCATCAAATGTCGGATAGAGTAACTCTTACTTAATAATCTACATAGGTGTGATAGTTGGGTAGGGTTGTATAAAGTGTCAATGCAATGCATCAAGTAAATACTGAGATATGGAATCTTAATTTAGTTGCATGAAAAACTTTAACAAGAATTCCTAAGTAAAAAAAGGCCATAATTTGCATAAAATGCAGGATAAATTATTAAACTTGATTATTTCCATAGGTGTGGTAGTTGGACAGCATTGTAAACAGTTTCGATGTAATGCATCAATTAAATACTGAGATATGAACTATTAATTTAGTTGCACGCAAAGCTTTAACCAGAATTTCTAAGTCAAAAGCGGGCCATAACTTGCATAAAACGCAAGATAGAGTTATCTAACTTAATAATCTTCATAGGTCTGACAGTTGGAAGGGTTGTATAGAGTTTCAATGCAATGCATCTAGTTAATATTGAGATATGAACTCATAATTTAGTTGCACGCAAAACTCTATCCATAATTTCAATGCAATATTTGCAGTATTTAAGTAGTTGCATGCAAAATCTTAACCAATGCGTGACGTGGACACCGACGCCGACGCCAGGGTGGGTGGTATTCTTCGAATAGTCGAGCTAAAAACCAATATTATTTTTGACGTAGACAATTGTGAAACTGCAAAGTGCCCATTATATAATGACGTCACGAAATTAGGACAACAATTATAGCTTCTGACTAGTTGTACACATACATGTGTATTCAAGATTTTTATTTTTATGAATTATAATTAAGTTTTCGAAGGATATTTTGTTGAAACTTGAAGGAAATAAATATATATCTCGGGTAAGACATGACATTTTGTATCATTAACTTAGCCGTCTGCATGTAGAGGGTGTTGAATTTCAGAAAATAGATATTATGGTCAAAAGTTTTCAAACTGTTCAAAAGTTGTCTTGAAATATTAGAATCATAATTCTGGGATAAAATTGTTTATGCTTCAATTTTACTAAAACGTTTTTGAACTACTTATTACTTTTTTTGTTGTCCCTTTTAGCAATATTTGCAGAAGTTTCAACATTTCAAAATTTGATCACCATCTAGAGTACAGCACCAATGTTTAATTTTTGAAGTTTAACTCACAAACTTCGAATGCACGAGGATATAAATAAAATTTAATTTAACAATTATAGAAAATGTTGACCCTTTTGATTTTCTAATGTTTCTTATTATTACTTAATTGTTTAGTTTATTATATATAACAGGGTTTACTTTGGTAATTTTGGGTAAATGACCTATACCAATTGAATTGGGATTTATTTGTGTAAAAATTGGGAACTTTTTCATAAATAATATGCTTCTATGGTACCTGGATATTAAAGCTGGACTGTATGTCACTGTGAATAGACGCTTGCATGTAAGGGAAAAAACATTTTTTTTATATATTTTGTTCTTTGATTCAATTGATTTATCTAACGAAATATTAACTGCTCTAATTGTGTTGTTTTTTTAATTTAGAAAAAGACATACATTTTGCTATTGGGAACATGACTGATTACCGGCTATAAAATTACGTCGATTTAGATAAGTGTGAAGTCGGTTTCGGTTGATTTTTCCGTTGAGGTGGATTGATTGGTTTTTGTGAAATTTTGAATAAAAATCTTACCTTATAAACCATTTTTTTTTTATAGTGGCAGGTTATCTCTGAAATAATAAAATTTAGTACTTTTTATGACATAGCAACCAAAGTTTTATAATTCATTTTTAAACATTCCTGTGAAATCATTTATAATTGGTTTAGAACTAAGAAGCCAAGGAGAAGCCGTTTTTAGGAAAATGTGAACAGATGGAAGGAATGATATTTTTATTCATATGTTTATCATTTGGTTGAACTCAATGGGATATTTGATATCCAGACTATGTTTAGTCATGGTGATGAAATACATCGATAACTTCGAAAAGAAAAATTATATAGAATATTTATTTCAAAGTGTAACTAGTATAACTTTTTTTTTTTTTTTTTTAAATACAACACAATGTATAAGTTATAAGAATGTTTAAACGTTTATATTATCTTATATAGGTTACGGGATGTAACGTTCCATTTGTGTCCAAAGCTGCAACCAGGGACTACTAATACGGTAGTCCCAGCTGCAACCCTAATGGATACGACAACATTTAAGAACAACTAATAACACGTATACAATTCATAGTTTACTTTAAAGCTGCAACAAACAAATTCATTATGCCCTCGCTTTATTATGGTATAACATTCACAACTTTTCGACGTTTTCACTCCCGTTTTGTCCTGTTTTATCAGTTCGACGTTTTCACTATCATCCCATAGTGATACCCGATGCATAGTTCTCATGGTGAAGCATCCTTGGAAAAGGCACATTTCCTAACCTAAAACTGTTTTGTTTATCCAGGGATCGTGAATAAGACAACTGTCGCCGTGATATAACTGATCTTTTTTTTGAAAACGGCGTAACAATCCAATAAAACATAACAAACCCGATACAACAGGAATCGGTTTTATCATAGACATATATATTTCAATTTAAGTCTCTTGTTTTTTGCATTACAATTCTTGGTTTACCAAAAATTATCAAACATGGAATTCCCATTTTATGAACCTATTTTTAGAAAGGGAATTCCTATCACGAGCTATTTTAGTCAAATATGCCTATAGATGTATTTATAGATCTAGGCAGTAACCTATAGATAAGTTATTATTTTCTTTCATCAATACAGAGACATGTATGTCTATAATCAACACCATGAGCTGACTTACAATTACAGTCCATCACCTGTACTCCAACTAAATCCATGTTTGGCAGACCTAAATATGTTTCGGACAATTTAAGCAAATCTAGTCACAGTTAATACAGTTATGAAGAACTGAAACGCTTAAGTCCCTGCTATGTTAAGGAAATATTTTGTAATAAAGTACGCAGGGAACCAGACTTTAAAACGATTTGCTTCACCATTGGCTAAGTTCATGACGAGCTCAAGTAGAGTAGGGTCAGGGGGCACGTGTATCGATGGCGCATGCGCAGACACTTGGTTCTCGTGAACGCACATCTCCACTCTGGAGTCAAAATTCAGAATGGAAGCCTCCGTGATGTATCCACTTATTTCATTATCGACACCAGAAAGCTCGTTTTCTTGTTTTCTAAAATATGGATCGCAATTATTTGCAAGGCCCAATTAAACAAATCCTTATTTATCTGCCTTACAAATAAAAACATCACTGATTACTGAACTCAGAGGTTCGTATTTTAGGATTATTTATACACCAGCATCAAGAATTGCCACCATACGCCATTTTGGAACTCTTCTAACTCTCGCTCGAAGCAGGGTTGAAAATAGTCGGGGTCAGAAGTTCATATGATGTCGCTAGGGTTAAATCTCTTGCCGTTCATGAGGAATCGTGTAAATCTAGTGGGAACTCGGGTTTGTCGTGAACTAAGCCATTTGATGAAGGGTGACGGAATTACCCGAGGAGTTCCTATTGTTTTCATAACATGAATTAAAATCGGGATCCCTAATAACTAACGATTCGTCACAATTACAATTCGTCATGACGATTCGCCACAGTTGAATAATGATGAACGATGACGGAATTACCCGAGCTGTTCCGATTGTTGGCATAACATGAATTAAAGTGGGGATCATTCGTCACAATAACCATTCGTCACATGACGATTCGCCAAAGTTGAATAATGATTTGTTTTCAATACTACATATCCGACTCTCTAAGATCATGAATAGAGTACATTACAATGTTCCATTTGTAAACACAAATATCTAC
>JASEVX010001289.1:0-18817 GCA_031761405.1 Serripes groenlandicus | reverse complement strand
AAATCTCACATCATAAAACACAGATCTACTTGTGTGCGTCTGAAACGTTATTCTTCGCTTGATATGTTTATATGCATCACGTATTACTTCAAGTGAAAAGTGGCGGATTTAATTATATTTTAACTTTACTTAACTGAATTTCCTTTGTAACACGGAGACACATTTGACAAGCATCAACAGCAAAAAATATTTAAACAGTATGATCAATTTTCTCCTTTTGCACCTCAATATGTTTTCAAAAATTTCTATAATAGAGACTTTCTATGGAAACCCTTTCCAACATACAGACGCACTTTAAATAATCTGTTGCAGACGACTTTTGAAAACATTGTAGGAAAAATAATTGTTCAAGGTTTTTTCCAAGTCTATACAATAATTTATTCTTTCATTCTAAATACAGATGTTCCTTTAAGTTGCCCTTATTGTTTTTTAATGTCGTCTGCTGCAAATATATGCTGTATCTGCTGAATGTTTTGAGAATAACGGTCCACCAGTCTCGTGAAAATGATAGTCAGAATTGTGTCAATTGTATCAAAATTGATACTTCACCACGTTAACAGTGCTTTCTCTTTGCTTTATTGCTGTTTATTTATTTATCCCATTTGCTTTATTGCACTTGTCAATGTTATCGTTTCATGAAAATACGCTTTTAACATGTGGTGCTTTGCTTTGCTTTCAATTAGCCACCGAAAATACGACACGAAAGCACCAGTAGTGACACAACGCCCCGTCCAAACAACAACAACAGATATTGGGACTGAATATCGCTGCTTTTTTTCTAATATATAATTACTTGACATTATTGAACTTGGTCCCTTTACCTTTGTATACAATATTTTATTAATTACAACATCTTAAGAATTTCGTTAAAATTTAAAATGGTGGTGAATTCCCTTTTCGTAAAAAAAATACAAATTGTATGAAAGTACAGTAAAGATACAGACATCATATGAACCGCGTCTATGGCTTTATGTTTATTCAGTGCTTTATAATTACGAAGCATACTGTTGCACTTTATGTTTATTCACAGCTTCAGAATTACGAAGCATACTGTTGACTTAATGTTTATTCAGGTGCTTCAGCATACGAAGCATACTGTTGATTTAATGTTTTTCAGTGCTTCAGAACTACGAAGCATACTGTTGACTTTATGTTTATTTCAATGCTTTAAAAGTAACGAAGCATATTGCTGGCTTTATGTTTATTCAAGTCGCTTTAAAAACTACGATGCATAATGTTGGCTTTATGTTTTTTCAGTGTTTGTTTAGAATTTACGATCGCATTATGTTGGCTTTATGTTTGATTCAGTGCTTAATTAGTAACGAAACATATTACTGGCTTTATGCATATTCAGTTGTTCTATGATTACGAAGCATACTGTTGGCTTTATGTTTATTCATTG
Organism: Serripes groenlandicus; assembly: GCA_031761405.1. NCBI lineage: Eukaryota > Metazoa > Mollusca > Bivalvia > Cardiida > Cardiidae > Serripes > Serripes groenlandicus. Next base: position 17,415 of record JASEVX010001289.1, on the reverse strand, counting down.
CTTTAGAATTACGAAGCATATTGCTGGCTTTATGCATATTCAGTGTTTTATAATTACGAAGCATACTGTTGACTTTATGTTTATTCAGTGATTTAGAATACGGATACATGTTGTCCTTGAATACGGATTAGAAACAGTTCTCGTGAATCCAATAACAGTTGTGGATTTCTCTAGGAAATCCTACCATGGATTAGTAATGACATATACAGATAAATGATATGTAGTTGTAGAGACATAAACTCTGTGATTGAGCTTAAGTTTTTTTTCAATTGATAGTGTACACTATTGCATATACAACCATCTAGTAACAGTAGACCATTTCGAGAAACAGTGGATACCTAGGGAGTCAGGTGCAATCTCGTTCCTAAAATACAACCTTGGCTTCTTTAAACCTGCTCAGATTATAGCACCGATACACGCCGAGACCAATTCTCCTGGAATGGACCAGTACTTGACTTCTTTGTTTTAGTGTGAGAGGATTTAAAAGCTTCATGTTTTTTGATCTGCATATATATGCTATTTTGTCCGAAATGTTTACTGTTTAGGACTAGTTAATAGGGCAGACGAATATTATGGCCAGACTGCGTGAAAGCGATCTTGATGTATATAGTACCGGAATACCGATTAGGGCCATCGACCTATGAATGTATTGATCTGAAACGCGATACTCGACCAGTACGATGATGATAACACGACAACTGCGACGACGGTACGATGGTGAAGACACGACGGTACGATGAGTGAGACACGACGGTACGATGTGAAACACGATAATACGACAGTACGATGATGATAATGCGATATACTATCGTGTCTTCAGACCATCGTACTGTCGTGTCTTCACCATCGTACCGTCGTGTCTTCACCATCGTACCGTCGCGTTATCACCATCGTACCGTCGTGTCTTCACCAATCGTACCGTCGCGATATCATCAGTCGTACCGTCGTGTCTTCACCATCGTACCGTCGTGTCTTCACCATCGTACCGTCGCGTTATCACACATCGTACCGTCGTGTCTTCACCATCGTACCGTCGTGTCTTCACCATCGTACCCGTTCCGTGTCTTCACCATCGTACCGTCGCGTTATCACCATCGTACCGTCGTGTCTTCACCATCGTACCGTCGCGTTATCACCCATCGTACCGTCGTGTCTTCTACCATCGTACCGTCGCGTTTATCACTCATCGTACCGTCGTGTCTTCACCATCGGTACGTCGTATCTTCACATCGTCGTACCGTCGCGTTATCACCATCGTACCGTCGTGTCTTCACCATGGTACCGTCGTGTCTTCACCATCGTACCAGTCGTGTCATTCACCATCGTACCGTCGCGTTATCACCATCGTACTGTCGTAGCTAACGCCTTCCGGTGCGCATGTGCATAGAAGAATTTCCCCTCCATGTGACAACATAGATCTAATACACATTTATACGGATTTATGAACCCAGAATTAATGTTTACCTTCTGCTTCTGAATCCGACATGTTGTCACATGGAAGGAAATTCTTCTATGCACATTGCGCACCGGAAGGCGATAGTACGACAGTAACGAATGGTGATAACGCGACGGTACGATGGTGAAGACACGACGGTACGATGGTGAAGACACGACGGGTACGATGGTGAAGACACGACGGTACGATGGTGATAACGCGACGAGTATGCGATGGTGAAGATACGGACGGTACGATGGTGAAGACACGACGGTACGATGTGTGATAACGCGACGGTACGATGGTGAAGACACGACGGTACGATGGTGATAACGCGACGGCTACGATGGTGAACGACACGACGGTACGCTGGTGATAACGTCGACGGTACCGATGGTGAGAAGACACGACGGTACGATGGTGCTATAACGCGACGGTACGATGGTGAAGACACGACGGTACGATGGTGAAGACACTCGACGGGTACGATGGTGAAGACACGACGGTACGATGGTGAAGACACGACGGTACGATGTGATAACGCGACGGTACGATGGTGAATGACACGACCGGTACGATGGTGAAGACACGACGGTACGGATGGTGAAGACACGACGGTACGATGCGAGGATAAACGCGACGGTACGATGGTGAAGACACGACGGATACGATGGTGATAAACACGACGGTACGATGGTGAAGACACGACGGTGCGATGGTGAAGACACGACGGTACGATGGTGATAACACGACGGTACGATGGTGAAGACGCGAACAGTACGATACTACGACGGGTACGATGGTGGAAAACGCGAAAGTACGATGGTGAAAACGCGACAGTACGATGGTGAAGGACACGATAGTAGTATATCGCATTATCATCATCGTACTGTCGTATTATCGTGTTTTCACCATCGTACGTCGTGTGTCTTCCACCATCGTACCGTCGTGTCTTCACCATCGTACCGTCGCGTTAGTCGTGTTATCATCATCGTACTGTCGAGTATCGCGTTTCAGATCAATACATTCATAGGCGATGGCCCTAACGGTATGTCCGTAATATAGTGCTTTGCAAATGTCATTTATGTAGAATGTTCCTCGAGCGAGGTCATAAAGGATAATCATTTAATTGTTGACATTATCTAAATCATATACAAATTACATCACAGTATAAAAAAAGCCCGTCCTCCTAACCCCTTTCAATATACGACAAATATGCAGCAGAAGAGCGTTGATATACATACCTGGGCAAAACTATTCTTAATAGTATGATTATCGGAATATGAAAGCATTGTGCCTCAAAAGCTTTACTTGCTCATTATGACTCATAGTTCTTCTTTTGCGACAAAGTTTTCCCTACCCTGACCCATCAAAACATACCCTGTACGGAGGGGAAATTGTTTTAGGATAAACAGGAAAACGTTCATATTATATCTCCAGGCAATCCCCGGAAACGGAAATGGAAATGGTAACCATCACGACCTCACACTGGTCTCAAACAACGAATTTGACTGTAACCCGCAGATCCGATGGCTATTATCCCAGTCCATCGTCCTGCAGCAACTACGTACATATGTGCCAACAGGATGTCGGTTCAGGACCGACTGTCATCCGGGTCTCATGTTCAACACAGCCACTCTCTATTGTGACTTCCCTGATCACGTGACTTGTTCATTGTCTGCAACATCCCGCTCCTGTGGTATGTATTTCAACACAAGAGTTTTTCGGAAGAAAGCGCATCTATACTCCTGCAATTACGTCTGAGCAAGTAAAATCGGTGTCGGACAGACGGATAGATGGACAGATGTATAGACGAGACGGATGCAAGAAAACTTAACGACTCGGGAATAGAACCCTAACACAACACAAATGGTTTAGTTAACGTTTAGTAACGTTCCGATTGACTTTGGACACGTTAGAAACAGAATACTCATTAACTCTTTCAGCGCCGAATTGTTTTAAAGTATGACTCCTCCAATAGTTCAAAATCGGGCGTCTCCATTTCTCATGTAGTTAAAAGTTTGGACATATTTTTGATAACTCAAAAGGCAAACAATGCTGATTCAGTGTGAGACAGCTCGTTACGAGCTGACTCACCTGAATCAGTATTGTTTGCAAAACCCTCATATTGCCTTTGGCGCTGAAAAGAGTTAAAATTGAACAAATTGATTTAACCCTTTCCCCCACACAGACGCTTTCTGGGTGCCCTGTAGCAGACGTCTTTTGAAAAATATTGTGACAAAAGAAAACATATGCCTAAAATCGATAATTTTTTCCCTTTTCCACAATGTTTTCATTTTGTTTCTTTTCGGTAGTTATTTCAAGTAGATTTTCCGTAGTTTTGCTTAGATTTTTCAAATTCATATCTGCTGCGTCGGTTTTGCTGTATATATATTCATGTGGGAAGGTTTTAAGTTTAAATAACAATAAACTCTGGTCTTGAAATTTCCTAGTCAACCCATACGAAAATTGTTCTTTTGTATTCCTTTTGCTAGTCCCGCCCATGATATGACTGAAATATTGTTGAAACACGACGTTAGAAATCTCAACTAATCTATATTTTTGCTAGTATCCTAGTGTCAGAGATACTACATGTCGTTTAACACCTGTAATTTACATTCATATATTTCAAGGACACAACGAATATATCTCGATGTACGCATTTATAAATAATAAAAGTCACAATGACAAATAGTCACATACAATTAGTCCAATAGGTCACGCACCCAAATGTTTATGAATTTACCTGTTCACGAATTACTAAAACTATTCCATTGAATGCACGAACAGTGTCTTACTGTATGCTCTGGTAAAAGGGCGTGAACCCGAGTTATTTGTATGTTTTTCTGATTATTTGTTTTGTCAATTATAATAGATATAATTTCAATCTTCGTATAAGCTTCTGAATAGCAGCGTTCTACATGAGCGGCGCTCTACCAAGAAACCAACCATAGCATGTGACTTAGCTCCCTTTAGGCACTGTAGGCACGTGCCTACACATTTTTTCTAAAAATGCCCCAAAGTGCAGCAGCGGCGATACATATCTACATATCGCTGTCCGCGCATGACTGATCCGGACCGACACATTCGTCTTAGAGGGTGCGGGGGGGGGGGTGGGGGGGGGTGGGTGGTAGTGGGGGGGGGGGTGGGGGGAATTAGATAGAGTTAGTGACTTGCCTAGAAACCAGAAACTCTCACAGGAGGCGAAAGAGTGTATATCCGGGTACGCCTGTGTTGCCATGCTTAGGCTGATCCGGGCCGGATACTTTACGCAAAGTCCACAATGTTGATTTTCTCACGAGACGGCCTACACATTGATTGATTATTGCCAAGCTACGCCCCTGCATAGGATTACTGTACTGTTTGCCACGGGTATTCTGTATACACTGTTCACAAAAGTCCACCTAGTAACAGGGTATTCTGTATCAACACTGTCACAAAAGTAAACCTAGTCACTGGGGGTTTTCTGTATACACTGTTCACAAAAGTCCACCTACATGTAGTAGACAGGGTATTACTGTATACACTCGTTCACAAAAGTCAACCTAGTCACGGGTATTCTGTGAACACTGTTCACAAAGGTCAACCTAGTCACGGGGTATTCTGTGAACACTGCGTTCACAAAAGCCAACTTGTCACGGGGTATTCTGTTATTATACACTGTTCACAAAAGTCAACCTAGTCGCGGGTATTCTGTATACACTGTTCACAAAAGCCAACTAGTCAAAGGGATTATATGTATACACCGTTCACAAAAGCCAACTAGGAGTACCTTTATTTTTATTCTCAGAGAAATATTACTCAAATATTCTTCTTTCAATTCCTCAGACATCAGCTCCAGTCAATGCTGCACCCTGTAACTGTCCGCCCCTATCCACTGAGCTGCACCAGTCACTGCTAGACCAATCACTGCTGCACCAGTCACTGCCGCACCGGTTACATCAGGACCAGGTATAGTTTTATTATTTCTTCTTTTCTAAGACCCTTGGATCAATCTTTAAATTTCTTCTTTTTATTCACGCCTTTTAATGTCTTTGTGTATGTTATGCGATAAGGGTGGCAGCTAACACAATAACGTTCTTCTCGCTTACAGCTTGTCATAACTTAACTCGTCAGTTTTCATTTTCTCAAATACAGAACAAATAATTGTCCATCCGCAGAAGACGATTTTTTTTTCTTTTTGCCACAATGTTTTCAACTATGTTGAATAATTTAACTTTAATTTAAAGAGATCTTCCTAAATGTTTTCAGAGCCATCAGCTTTTGCCTGTAAACTCCATAGTTTCGATACGTTTATACATTGCCTGTTTACTTGAAAACGTTTATTGCAAATTATTGGGTGGGGTACTTGTGTACTTGCTTACAAATCGCTTTCATGAATAATATCTGTTGTGTTGATTGTTAAATTCTTCATAAGAAATAATTTGAAAAGGCATTGTTATACCCCCTTCGACGAAGAGGGGGTATATAGGAGTCACTGTGTCGGTTGGTCGGTCGGAAGCCATATTTCACTGTGTCGGTGGGAAGCCATATTTTGAAGTCATATTTTAACCGGCCTATCTTTACCAACCACTCGGTGGAATTCAATAAAATTTTACATGAAGCTTCTATACCAAGAGGATATGTTTCTATTTACATTTATAGGTTGTATTTTAAGAATATATATTGCTTCCTTTTTAAATCAAAACTTTACCGTCCTTTCCTTTGTAAGTTATGTCTCTGTCGTTGTTAAGAGTAAGTTACCACGGTTTAGTTAACCCTTTCCCGCATACGACAATTCTGCAGCAGACGACTTTGAACGTATTTTGTCAAAAAATCTCCATCATTGAATGGATAACCTATGACTAAAAGTGGAAAACATTGTGGCAAAAGGAGAAATTGCACGTTCTGTGCAATTTCTTCTTTTGTCACTATGTTTTCAAAAAGCCGTCTGCTGCAGAGGCGTCCAAAAGCGTTTATATGAGGGAAAGGGTTAACCCTTTCCTTACTCACCATAAATCGGACATCCGTCGAATTTGAAAACTTCAATTTGAAAATGTCAAAAATCTCATGTAAGGAAAGTGGTATTATTGAATAATGTTGAAAATATTTTTGCGAAAGAAGAAATTGCTCTTCATTATCCTTTTCACATTTTAACACAATGCTTTTAATAGTCGTATGCTGCAGATGTGTCATAATTTGCCTGTTGGAGGGAATGTGAACAACTGAGATCTTTTTCAATCGATTGACAAGTTTGACATGTTTTTTTATGCTGGTAAAGGATAGCTTATACATGCGTGCTTGTGTCCTTATATACTCTTCAAGCTTTATTGGATAGGCATTGTACTTAAATGAATGCTAACAGTGTGGTGATGCTTTTTAGTACACCGAACAGTCTGTTTGCTTGGGTATGTCAGATATGTCAGTACCACGGAGAAAATACCTGTTTACTCTCCTTCAATCTCATTTAAACCAGACGTAAGTTATGCCTTGTTAGATTCGCTCGTATTACTATGACTACTGCCCATTACAGACCGTCTTAAATTGATTTTTACGTCAGCCAATCAAAGTGTCGCCTACAAAGATGTTAGGTATCAACAGGAGAGATAACCAAGATGGAGAAGTGATGATTGATTATCGTTGGTTGTTTCGGTTGATGTCATTGGACAAACAAACGAGCGCCTGCTTTTGAATATATAAATGTAAAGGTTCAATTCTAGACGACCTTGTATGTGGTGTCGTCAGATGCAATAAATAGACAGCTACGTTCAATGAGATTGACGTTTATCTAGACAACTACCACCCTTCCTTAAAATCAGAACTTTTTTCTAATTGACAGTTAACCCAGCCGACTTCTGCAAGTCGAAAACTGACGGTTTCTATGCCGATCCAGCAGACTGCTCACACTTCTACCAATGTTGGTTCGGAGTGTCTCGCCACCAGGCCTGCCCTGGCGGTACCTACTTCGCCGTGACCATGCAGGGTTGCGATTGGGCCGCCAACGTGCCAAACTGCCCATAAATATTTTTTTTCAGATATTTAGTTCGTGTTTTGATTTTGCAAGACCAAATTGAAGTAAAGAAATCCATATCTAGTTAATAAAGATAGTTATTGTAATCACGTTGCTGTGTTATGTGTTATAATAGAATAGTCACCGTATTACGTGTATTATTACTCGACCATTGGTGCCAGTATTTCTATCATTATGGATTATTAGTATTTTCATAAACTTCGAAAACAGTGCATCGTTTATCAAACCTTGTGTACATTCGATACACACATCAGAAATCTGTTGAACTTTTTAACGCTAAACGGTACAAATGACGTAATTTTCAACAGTACAGTTGTGGACTATGTTGCACTAAACGTTGCAATACGTATTATTTTTAACAGTAAAATCCATAACGATATTGACTGCATTGCACTCGTTCATGATGACTCCTTGAACAAACAATATGGCAATTGTCGTCAGCCTATATATTCAAATAAAACTGCGCATCCGTGCAGTATACATCTAAGTGTTACTAATGCCGAAAGATTAGTTGTCGTCTGTTTTTCGAAGAAAAAAAGTCGGAGTACTTTACGTCTGCGTCTTCTGCTTAGTCACACAACGTTAACCTTACCTCAGAAACCGTTCAACCTTTTCAAATGACACATGGTAAATATGTTCCTAGGAACAATACGCATGCCTTTACCATGTCACATAACTCTAGCTTTAATAAGTATTCAGTAATACCCCTTTTTAGACTTATAAAAATGCAGACGACTATTTGGGCGTTCGATTGTGGCGCTCGTGTTGGAATCTTTGGAGTTAAGCGCCGTTTCGAACAGTTTGTCAGTTATAAAATGGCGGCTCGTTCACCTAATGTATGTTTCCTGGTTTTTCCTCACTACCGTCTTCCTGAGCAATATACTAGTTGGACCTTTGATGGAACACGAATGAGGCTAATAGTCCCAATTACTTGTGTCAATCATTGGGAAAGAATGAAGGGCCTTGGGTTCGACCCCTGGATTGAAGGCCCTGGATTATGCTGACATGGCTATCGGAGCGGCTCAATTAGTAACAAGAGTAGTGTGCCTTCATTACTAATGGCACTTTTACACATGACCCAAGCCCCAGGAAGAGACTCTTGCTAGGCCGCCCATAGGAAAATGTATACGTTTGCATTTCTGAACAGGCAGTGTAACTTCGGATCATTCTTTCTATCTGCTCAGTCTTATCAGAGGCCACACAAGTGTTCAGATTATTCTTACAGCCTTATGTCACATCTTGATTCTACACTGTTCACACAATTCGGATAGTATCATTTCTCAAGAACGGACTCCTACAGTGTGGGTAGATATCTGTCTATGCATGTATGCAATCTGGCCCGGTAAAATATGATTGTCAGATGTTTCCTGAAAGTAATGCGAACATTATAGATTCAGATCAGACTAAACGTATACACAGAGTGATCTCAGTCTACATGTGTGCAATTAGGTTGGTTTCGCTAAAGCTCTGCGTAAATACAGTATTTCCCCACGTTCTGATATAATTCAGAATCCCTATCGCTCGGTTGTGTAGAGGTAGAGCGTCCGGCTCAAATTCGGGAGGTCGTGAGTTCGATCCCCGACCGGGTCATACCAAAGACTTCAAACATGGCAGTAATTGTTTCCCTCCTTTGTGCTCAGGGTTGTGGGGTAAGCATTACAACTGGCGCGCTGATTTCAGGATAAAAAAGCCAAGGAGTACTGGTAACTTACCCAGGAAACGCCTTGATCTATATCACCAAACAATGTTGAAAGCAGCGTTAAACACCAATCACACCTGACATCAGAATCCACGGTGTTTTTGTGAAAAAGTAAATGCGTATTATTGTCCCTCAAGATATATGTTTATAAAATGTTGATTTGAAATTTTAAGTAATGATTGGTTTCAGAAACATTTGATCTCAGGTAATGAAACGTTGTATATTGTGCTTGTAAACTTCGACTACAACGGTTTGCATTCATAAATTGTATTGCTCCTCAGCTATAAACAGCTATGACAAATTGACATTGGAGCTTGAACATGTTTAATTCAGTACATAAACACTGTATCATTTGAGCCGTCCCTCGAGAAAACCAACATTATGGCATCTGCGTAATGTATCGGTCGGTTTGTGTTTTTTATGAATATATATTGTGTCCTTTTTAAATCAAAGCTGTCCCTTCCTTTCCTTTGTAAGTTATGTCATTGTCGTTGTTAAGAGTAATTGACCACGGTTTAGTTAACCATTTCTTACACACCATAAATCGGACATCCGTCGAATTGGAAAAATTCAATGTAAAAATGTCAAAAGTCTCATGTTGAAAGTGGTATTATTGAATAATGTTTAAAAAAAAATTACGAAAGAAGAAATTGCTCTTCATTAACCTTTTCACATTTTAGCACAATGATTTCAATAGTCGTATGCGGCAGATGTGTCAGAATAAGCCTACTGGAGGGAATGTGAAAAGCTGAGATCTTTTTCAGTCGATTAACAAGTTTGACATGTTTTTATGCTGTGGTAAAGGATAGCTTATACATTTGTGCTTATGTCCTTATATAATCTTCAATCCTTATTCTCTAGGCATTGTACTTAAATGAATCCTAACAGTGTGATGATGTTTTTGAGTACACCGAACATTCTGTTTGCTTGGGTAATGTCAGATATGTTAGTACCACGGAGAAAATACCTGTTTACTCTCATTCAATCTAATTTAAACCAGACGTAAGTTATGCCTTAGTAGCATTCGCTCGTATCACTATGATAACTGCCTATTACAGACCGTCTCAAATTGATATTTACGTCAGCCAATCAAAGTGTCGCCTACAAAATCGTTAGTTATCAACAGGACAGATAACCAATATGGAGAATTGGTGAGTGATGATTGTTGGTTGTTTCGGTTGATTTCATTGGACAAACAAACGAGCACCTGCTTTTGATTATATAAATGTAAAGGTTCAATTCGAGACGACCTTGTATGTGGTGTCGTCAGATGCAATAAACAGATAGCTACGTTCAATGAGATTGACGTTTATCTAGACACCTACCACCCTTCCTTAAAATCACATTTTTTTTTCTAATTCACAGTTAGCCCAGTCGACTTCTGCAAGACGAAATCTGACGGTTTCTATGCAGATCCAGCAGACTGCTCACGCTTCTACCAATGTTCATTCGGAGTTTCTTACCACGAGGTCTGCCCTGGCGGTACCTACTTCAGCGTGTCCCTCCAGGGTTGCGATTGGGCCGCCAACGTGCCAAACTGCCCATAAATATTTTTGTTCAGATATTTAGTTCGTGTTTTGATTTTGCAAGACCAAATTGAAGTAAAGAAATCCATATCTAGTTAATAAAGATAGTTATTGTAATCACGATGCTGTGTTATGTGTTATATAATAGAAGAGTCACCGTATTACGTGTATTATTACTCGACCATTGGTGCCAGTATTTCTATCATTATGGATTATTAGTATTTTCATAAACTTCGGAAACAGTGCATCGTTTATCAAACCCTGTGTACATTCGATACACAAATCAGAACTGTGTTGAACTTTTTTACGCTAAACGACGTAATTTTCAACAGTACAGTTGTGGACTATGTTGCGCTAAACGTTGCAATAAGTATTATTTTTAACATTACAATCCATTATAAGTTATTGGGTTTATTACTGACCCACTACGGAACTATAGGGGGTCTGTAGGATTAATAGGGGGCGAGGCGATAGCCGAGTCCCCCTATTCATCCAACAGACCCCGTATATTTTCGTAGTGGGTCAGTCACAAACCCAATAATGTATTTATTTTGTCGACCACTTTAAACTGAACTAGACTGATATTTGTTGGTAGCATAATACGAAAAAAACACATAAATGGGTTTTTTCGCTTATAGGTAACATTTTTTTTTTTTTTTTTTTCAATAACCCATGAAGCTTTCTGAAATGAAACTGGAAAAATCCATGGGGGCCGCCATTTTGGAAATGTATAAAAAGCAGACGTAAAACACAGATTGAAAATTATTGTCGGCTTTTTAATAAAAAAATTTAAATCGGTATTTTGGGTATGTATAAAATGAGCAGAAAAACACGGATTGAAAATTATTGTCGTCTTTTTAATATATTTTTTTTAAATCGATATTTAAGATCATTAAAGTGTTGTGTTATGTGGGAATTAACATTTGTACGAAAAGTTAAAAATAAATGGAAATCTGTAAGAAATATGTTTTCCCGTTCGTCAAAAAAAACGACAGCATTAGCCTTCTACGCCCGAAACTAAATTTTGACTGTATCGTAGCCAAAGAAGGACGTGACGTCATTTCCATTACACCTCATCTTGGCGTAACGTCAATGGAGTGACGTCGTTTCCCGCCAAAAAAGTGGTATCAACATGAAAGACCCCAAATTCCTATACATGAGCTATTGACTCACTCATTCAAAGTATAATTATTTATCAAACATTGTGGCAAAAGGATAACTTTCTCATAAGGAGCAATTGTTCTTTTGGCGACAATCTTTTCCTAAATGGTCTGTTGCATAGGCCTCAGAAACCGTCTCAAATAGGGAAAGGGTTTAGCAGAAATGTGACCCCTTACATAATTTGTTCCAGTCATATTAACTGGTTGAAAAAGGCAGTCGCCAGGTGGCATCAGAAAAGGGCTGATCTATTTGCTTCTTTACCATAATGCAGGTGATCGATTAAGGATCATCTTGGCCCTCATGTTTTAACCTCGTTCATTATAAATGTATTCCTTGATTTTCTGAAAGTCTTTACTTTATTATTTTCTGTTCAAATAATAGACAACAGCAATACGAATTACAATATGTTTTGATAATGCAAGAAACATGACATTAACATCATTATTGTCTAGTCAATTACTTATAAATCCTTTTGTATGGCCAAAGTATGCTCTTTAATTTTTGTTTATAATTATCTTGCGGTTTTTTTCGTAAATAGGTAGCACCTATAGATATATTATGACGTCATGAGTAAAAGATCTATCAATATTGATTAAAGAATTGGAATAGATATATTATTTAAAACAACCGGTTCAACATAAACACATTTCATTTCTTTCTGGGCAACTGGTATCATTTGAGAGCCACTTTACGAAAACCAACCTTTGAACAGACTTTTTTTACTTTACTCACCCCCTATGAAATGTACTCACCCCCTATAGAAATATAGGGAGTCTGCACGTGACACGCTTTAACCAATGAAATTGCTAGAATTTCGTGGGAGGCGAAATAAAACGATATTGACTGCATTGCACTCGTTCATGATGACTCCTTGAACAAACAATATGGCAATTGTCGTCAGCCTATAGATCCGTTTAGTATCAGCGTGTTTTGCACTATTCTTCAATAAATCATAAAACCATAAAACCAAATTTCTAACAAACAGTGTGCATTTGTATCAGATGAATATGGAAGTATCGATTTACATTTAAGTGTAATTAATACTGAGAGCTTATTTGTCCTGAAACACAGCTCTATTAATGATTGATTGATGTTTAACTCGTCTGTTTTTCGAAGACGTTGGCGTCGTTGTCGTCTGCGATGTCTACGTCTTCTGCGTCTTCTGCGTAGTCACCTCAGAAACCGTTCAACATTTTCAAATGAAACCGGGTAAAAATGTTCCTAGGAACAATACGCATGCCTATATCAAGTCACATAACTCTGGCTTTAGTAAGTATTCAGTAATACCCCTTTTTCGATTTAAAACAAAGCATACAACCACTGACGTTCGCTTGTGGCGCCCGTGTTTGATACATTGGAGTTAAGCGCCGTTTCCAACAGTTTGTCAGTTATACAATGGCGGCTTGTTCACCGTATGTGTGTTTCCTGGTTTTTCCTAACTACCTTCTTCCTGAGCAATAGACTAGTTGGACCTTTGATGGAACACGAATGAGCCGTGTAGTCCCAATTACCTTTGTCAATCATTGGGAAAAAATAAATGGCCGTGGGTTCGACCCCTGAATTGAAACCTCTAGATAATGCAGACATAGCTATCGAAGCGGCTCAATTAGTAGCACGATTATTGTGCCTTCATTACGAATTGTAATTTTACATATGACCCAAGTCCCAGGAAAAGGTACACGTTGCCATTTCTGTACAGGCAGTGTAAGTTCAGATCATCCTCTCCATCTGACCAGTATTATCAGAGGCTACACAAGTTTTCAGAATATTCTTACAACCTTATGTCACATCTTGATTCTACACTGTTCACACAAGTCGGATAGTACCATTTCTCAAGAACGGAAACTAATGAAACCTGACATCAGAATCCACGGTGTTTTCGTGAAAAGGTAAATGCGTATAATTGTCCCTCAAGATATATGTTTATAAAATGTTGATTTAAATTTTTAAGTTATTTGTGGGTAATAAAACGTTGTATATTGTGCTTGTCAACTTCGACAGAACGGTTTGCATTCATAAATTGTATTGCTCCTCAGCTATAAACAGCTATGACAAATTGACATTGGAGCTTTGAACATGTTTAATTCAGTACATAAACACTGTATCATTTGAGCCGTCCCTCGAGAAAACCAACATTATGGCATCTGCGTAATGCATCGGTCCAGATCAGCCTGCGTGGCCGACACATTCCGTCAGGGGGAGAGAGGTATAGAGTCACACACACACACACACACAATTTTATTGTATTACAAGGCCACCGGCCCATATACATACATATAAACTACATAACAATAATTACATCATGTGTTGTTATGGTTTATTATGGAGTAATGATTCCTGAAACAGAAAATCCGCAGGAGGCGAAAAGTGTCTATCCTGGTAAGCCTGCGCGGCATGCTTAGGCTGATACGGGTCGATACTTTACGCAGAGTCCACAATGTTAGTGTTCTCGCGGGACGGCTATTTTGTTAGTGTTATTTAAATGACACGCTGCTGTAAATCAGTTCTTGTAACATCATGAAACATGCAGCTTTAGACCACAACAACTAGGAGGGCGAATTTTCTTATCCATGTTAAAAATCGGGCGTTTTCATTTCTCATGCAATAAGAGTTTTGGAATATCTTGATAGCTAAAACGCAAACAATGCTGATTTCAAGTGAGACAGCTCGTTACGAGCTGACTGGCCTGGATCTGCAATGTTGGCAAAAACCTCAAAGGCTGCTGAGAGAGTTAATGCGGACAATTTCTAGGTGAATAAAAGACATGAAAATATGTGATACGTCTAAATGAAAATATATGATACGTATTAATGAAAATATGTGATACGTCTAAATGAAAATATGTGATACGTCTTATGGAAATTATGTGATACGTCTAACTGAAAATATATGATACGTCTAAATGAAAATATGTGATACGTCTTAATGAAAATATGTGATACGTCTAAATGAAAAATGCTCCAGACTCATACCATATTTGACGCGTCTGTAGCAGATGCTGCAGAGGCATCAGAAAGCGCCTACAAGTCGAAATGGGTCAATATAATAACGGTTTTACCGTCTCGGAATGTACTATGCCCTAGTAGTTTCATTCAACACTTTCCCCCTTGTTATTGTATATAGACGCCTGCAGCAAACCAACTTTAAAAACATTGTAGCAAAAGAAGAAAATACTCATCATGAGCAAGCTCACATTTTATCACCATGTTTTAAACTCTATAAGTATACGTTCATGTTTAATGGGATTCCATACTTTTACTTACATATACTTTCAAAGTCGCCTGCTGCAGATGTGTTGCATATGGGGAAAGGGTTAATTTGTTAAATTAATTATAGGAGTCTGACACTACGCCGTCGCGGTCAAGCTGAGTAATTCACATACGGGAGGTATGTAACAAAGGTCATATTCGTCTTGTTGTTAATCATTTAAATGTTTCCTATAAATCTTTGATAAACGTTTCATTCAAACTATCGCAAACGTGTCACTGACAACTCAACTTTATTAGCATTCGGCATAAAACATATTTTATCTTGACGTAAATATAAGATATGGGACCAATGTCCCCGTTCATGTCAGCCGCAATATGGTTGATTGATTGGGGTTTAACGCCGTTTTTAACAATTTCTCAGTCATATCACGGCGGCCAGTTCACCTACTCATGTGTTTCCTGGTTTTCGCACACCAGTACTCCACACAACAATCTGCCCAAGCAACTGGTTGCTTTTCCACATAGACTTGGTGGAATTGGAAGACGAATGACGCATGTCGCAATGACTTTTGTCAATCGTCGGAAAGAAAGTTGGCCGAGCCGGGATTCGAACTCACAACCCCTGGATTGACAGCCCGCGTCGTTACCGACTAAGCTACCGGGACTCGACCCGCAATATGGACTTGGTTGTTGAGATCGGCGTAAAGTCCAGTATATTTGTGGACAAGCGTTTAATGGCGAATCCCGAAATGGAGAACAACCATCCAGGTGCTGCACATCGTCGATTCGTACTGAAAGTACAATGCAACGTGTGTATTAAGTCACCATACACCAAATAATTCCTTCTTTGTTTCCATGTAAATCAACCAATTTCAACACTCAATTGACACCATTTCTAAGCCTTTCTCAGGTTGAACACCTTTATCATTGAGAATAGTTAATTCTAAGTTTTAAAGTAATCAAAAGAAAAAATGGGGGTTCATGCATTTTGCAAGAAACATTCACCCTGCGAAAAAGGTTGTTCGTGATTTTTGACGAAATCGGACTGGGACGAAACTGGTATTTCTCATTCTCTAATTTCACTTTCAAAAAAGGTCAAAATACTTAAAATGATCAAATCATTCATTTCCAGTGCATCCTATAAACATTAACAAACACATTTAAATTCAATGACGTATATTCAATGCATTCTAATGAAGGTATACACTCATTTGACCTGCAACTGGTATGTTTTACCTAAGAACCTATACCAGTCCGATGATATTAAATAAACAAGAGGGCCATGTAGCTATATAAGCCCCGCCCCCTGGCAGCCATAGTTTCCGACCAATCAACTTGGTTTGAAGGAATCTGATAGAGGGTCACCCTAGGAACATTTCTACAAAATTATTTGAAAATCGGCCAGACACTTTTGGAGGAGAAGATTTTTTAAGTTTTCACTATAGCCATATAATGCAAAATATATGTTTTTTGAACAATCAACATGGCTTGAAGGAATCTGAAAGTGGGTCATCCAAGGAACATTTCTACAAAATTATTTGAAAATCGGCCTGACACTTTCGGAGAAGAAGATTTTTTAAGTTTGCACTATGGTAATATAAGGCAAAATAGCCCCGCCCTCTGGCGGCCATATTTTTCGACCAATCAACATGGCTTGAAGGAATCTGATAGAGGGTCACCCAATGAACATTTCTACAAAATTATTTGAAAATCGGCTGAACACTTTCGGAGAAGAAGATTTTTTAAGTTTTCACTATAGCAATATAAGGCAAAATAGCCCCGCCCCCCTGGCGGCCATATTTTTTTACAAATCAACATGGCTTGAAGGAATATGATAGAGGATCACCCAAGGAACAGTTCTACAAAATTATTTGAAAATCGGCCTGACACTTATGGAGGAGAAGATTTTTTAAGTTTTCACTATAGCCATATAATGCAAAATATATGTTTTTTGAACAATCAACATGGCTTGAAGGAATCTGAAAGTGGGTCATCCAAGGAACATTTCTACAAAATTATTTGAAAATCGGCCTGACACTTTCGGAGAAGAAGATTTTTTAAGTTTGCACTATGGTAATATAAGGCAAAATAGCCCCGCCCTCTGGCGGCCATATTTTTCGACCAATCAACATGGCTTGAAGGAATCTGATAGAGGGTCACCCAATGAACATTTCTACAAAATTATTTGAAAATCGGCTGAACACTTTCGGAGAAGAAGATTTTTTAAGTTTTCACTATAGCAATATAAGGCAAAATAGCCCCGCCCCCCTGGCGGCCATATTTTTTTACAAATCAACATGGCTTGAAGGAATATGATAGAGGATCACCCAAAATTATTTGAAAATCGGCCTGACACTTATGGAGGAGAAGATTTT
>JASEVX010001288.1:0-18835 GCA_031761405.1 Serripes groenlandicus | reverse complement strand
CATATGGAAGGCAGACACACAATAATTATAATCAAAACTATAAAGGAAAAGTAGCTGGCATCTTTAATTAAGGAAGTCAGTCCGGCCGGACTCTATGTTGTTGGTACGCGTAAAATCAAAGTTCTTTATTTTCGGTGTAGTCGTCTATTCTTAAATTATGATGTAAAGGTGTATTTGTTACTTAGTGGATATCCTTGCAGCTTGATTCATTCTTCTTTGTAGAGAGTAAAAAAAGGATAGTACTATACCGGATGCAGGAGTGTAGTTCCGAAAGTCTGTGTCTTGTGTCGTCGCCTAGTGCAAGCGGGTCTCTATCTCCACCGTGTTTTAAATCTGGAACAAATCTGGAATCAAGAAACATAGTTTAGCATATGGAAGGCAGACACACAATAATTATAATCAAAACTATAAAGGAAAAGTAGCTGGCATCTTTAATTAAGGAAGTCAGTCCGGCCGGACTCTATGTTGTTGGTACGCGTAAAATCAAAGTTCTTTATTTTCGGTGTAGTCGTCTATTCTTAAATTATGATGTAAAGGTGTATTTGTTACTTAGTGGATATCCTTGCAGCTTGATTCATTCTTCTTTGTAGAGAGTAAAAAAAGGATAGTACTATACCGGATGCAGGAGTGTAGTTCCGAAAGTCTGTGTCTTGTGTCGTCGCCTAGTGCAAGCGGGTCTCTATCTCCACCGTGTTTTAAATCTGGAACAAATCTGGAATCAAGAAACATAGTTTAGCATATGGAAGGCAGACACACAATAATTATAATCAAAACTATAAAGGAAAAGTAGCTGGCATCTTTAATTAAGGAAGTCAGTCCGGCCGGACTCTATGTTGTTGGTACGCGTAAAATCAAAGTTCTTTATTTTCGGTGTAGTCGTCTATTCTTAAATTATGATGTAAAGGTGTATTTGTTACTTAGTGGATATCCTTGCAGCTTGATTCATTCTTCTTTGTAGAGAGTAAAAAAAGGATAGTACTATACCGGATGCAGGAGTGTAGTTCCGAAAGTCTGTGTCTTGTGTCGTCGCCTAGTGCAAGCGGGTCTCTATCTCCACCGTGTTTTAAATCTGGAACAAATCTGGAATCAAGAAACATAGTTTAGCATATGGAAGGCAGACACACAATAATTATAATCAAAACTATAAAGGAAAAGTAGCTGGCATCTTTAATTAAGGAAGTCAGTCCGGCCGGACTCTATGTTGTTGGTACGCGTAAAATCAAAGTTCTTTATTTTCGGTGTAGTCGTCTATTCTTAAATTATGATGTAAAGGTGTATTTGTTACTTAGTGGATATCCTTGCAGCTTGATTCATTCTTCTTTGTAGAGAGTAAAAAAAGGATAGTACTATACCGGATGCAGGAGTGTAGTTCCGAAAGTCTGTGTCTTGTGTCGTCGCCTAGTGCAAGCGGGTCTCTATCTCCACCGTGTTTTAAATCTGGAACAAATCTGGAATCAAGAAACATAGTTTAGCATATGGAAGGCAGACACACAATAATTATAATCAAAACTATAAAGGAAAAGTAGCTGGCATCTTTAATTAAGGAAGTCAGTCCGGCCGGACTCTATGTTGTTGGTACGCGTAAAATCAAAGTTCTTTATTTTCGGTGTAGTCGTCTATTCTTAAATTATGATGTAAAGGTGTATTTGTTACTTAGTGGATATCCTTGCAGCTTGATTCATTCTTCTTTGTAGAGAGTAAAAAAAGGATAGTACTATACCGGATGCAGGAGTGTAGTTCCGAAAGTCTGTGTCTTGTGTCGTCGCCTAGTGCAAGCGGGTCTCTATCTCCACCGTGTTTTAAATCTGGAACAAATCTGGAATCAAGAAACATAGTTTAGCATATGGAAGGCAGACACACAATAATTATAATCAAAACTATAAAGGAAAAGTAGCTGGCATCTTTAATTAAGGAAGTCAGTCCGGCCGGACTCTATGTTGTTGGTACGCGTAAAATCAAAGTTCTTTATTTTCGGTGTAGTCGTCTATTCTTAAATTATGATGTAAAGGTGTATTTGTTACTTAGTGGATATCCTTGCAGCTTGATTCATTCTTCTTTGTAGAGAGTAAAAAAAGGATAGTACTATACCGGATGCAGGAGTGTAGTTCCGAAAGTCTGTGTCTTGTGTCGTCGCCTAGTGCAAGCGGGTCTCTATCTCCACCGTGTTTTAAATCTGGAACAAATCTGGAATCAAGAAACATAGTTTAGCATATGGAAGGCAGACACACAATAATTATAATCAAAACTATAAAGGAAAAGTAGCTGGCATCTTTAATTAAGGAAGTCAGTCCGGCCGGACTCTATGTTGTTGGTACGCGTAAAATCAAAGTTCTTTATTTTCGGTGTAGTCGTCTATTCTTAAATTATGATGTAAAGGTGTATTTGTTACTTAGTGGATATCCTTGCAGCTTGATTCATTCTTCTTTGTAGAGAGTAAAAAAAGGATAGTACTATACCGGATGCAGGAGTGTAGTTCCGAAAGTCTGTGTCTTGTGTCGTCGCCTAGTGCAAGCGGGTCTCTATCTCCACCGTGTTTTAAATCTGGAACAAATCTGGAATCAAGAAACATAGTTTAGCATATGGAAGGCAGACACACAATAATTATAATCAAAACTATAAAGGAAAAGTAGCTGGCATCTTTAATTAAGGAAGTCAGTCCGGCCGGACTCTATGTTGTTGGTACGCGTAAAATCAAAGTTCTTTATTTTCGGTGTAGTCGTCTATTCTTAAATTATGATGTAAAGGTGTATTTGTTACTTAGTGGATATCCTTGCAGCTTGATTCATTCTTCTTTGTAGAGAGTAAAAAAAGGATAGTACTATACCGGATGCAGGAGTGTAGTTCCGAAAGTCTGTGTCTTGTGTCGTCGCCTAGTGCAAGCGGGTCTCTATCTCCACCGTGTTTTAAATCTGGAACAAATCTGGAATCAAGAAACATAGTTTAGCATATGGAAGGCAGACACACAATAATTATAATCAAAACTATAAAGGAAAAGTAGCTGGCATCTTTAATTAAGGAAGTCAGTCCGGCCGGACTCTATGTTGTTGGTACGCGTAAAATCAAAGTTCTTTATTTTCGGTGTAGTCGTCTATTCTTAAATTATGATGTAAAGGTGTATTTGTTACTTAGTGGATATCCTTGCAGCTTGATTCATTCTTCTTTGTAGAGAGTAAAAAAAGGATAGTACTATACCGGATGCAGGAGTGTAGTTCCGAAAGTCTGTGTCTTGTGTCGTCGCCTAGTGCAAGCGGGTCTCTATCTCCACCGTGTTTTAAATCTGGAACAAATCTGGAATCAAGAAACATAGTTTAGCATATGGAAGGCAGACACACAATAATTATAATCAAAACTATAAAGGAAAAGTAGCTGGCATCTTTAATTAAGGAAGTCAGTCCGGCCGGACTCTATGTTGTTGGTACGCGTAAAATCAAAGTTCTTTATTTTCGGTGTAGTCGTCTATTCTTAAATTATGATGTAAAGGTGTATTTGTTACTTAGTGGATATCCTTGCAGCTTGATTCATTCTTCTTTGTAGAGAGTAAAAAAAGGATAGTACTATACCGGATGCAGGAGTGTAGTTCCGAAAGTCTGTGTCTTGTGTCGTCGCCTAGTGCAAGCGGGTCTCTATCTCCACCGTGTTTTAAATCTGGAACAAATCTGGAATCAAGAAACATAGTTTAGCATATGGAAGGCAGACACACAATAATTATAATCAAAACTATAAAGGAAAAGTAGCTGGCATCTTTAATTAAGGAAGTCAGTCCGGCCGGACTCTATGTTGTTGGTACGCGTAAAATCAAAGTTCTTTATTTTCGGTGTAGTCGTCTATTCTTAAATTATGATGTAAAGGTGTATTTGTTACTTAGTGGATATCCTTGCAGCTTGATTCATTCTTCTTTGTAGAGAGTAAAAAAAGGATAGTACTATACCGGATGCAGGAGTGTAGTTCCGAAAGTCTGTGTCTTGTGTCGTCGCCTAGTGCAAGCGGGTCTCTATCTCCACCGTGTTTTAAATCTGGAACAAATCTGGAATCAAGAAACATAGTTTAGCATATGGAAGGCAGACACACAATAATTATAATCAAAACTATAAAGGAAAAGTAGCTGGCATCTTTAATTAAGGAAGTCAGTCCGGCCGGACTCTATGTTGTTGGTACGCGTAAAATCAAAGTTCTTTATTTTCGGTGTAGTCGTCTATTCTTAAATTATGATGTAAAGGTGTATTTGTTACTTAGTGGATATCCTTGCAGCTTGATTCATTCTTCTTTGTAGAGAGTAAAAAAAGGATAGTACTATACCGGATGCAGGAGTGTAGTTCCGAAAGTCTGTGTCTTGTGTCGTCGCCTAGTGCAAGCGGGTCTCTATCTCCACCGTGTTTTAAATCTGGAACAAATCTGGAATCAAGAAACATAGTTTAGCATATGGAAGGCAGACACACAATAATTATAATCAAAACTATAAAGGAAAAGTAGCTGGCATCTTTAATTAAGGAAGTCAGTCCGGCCGGACTCTATGTTGTTGGTACGCGTAAAATCAAAGTTCTTTATTTTCGGTGTAGTCGTCTATTCTTAAATTATGATGTAAAGGTGTATTTGTTACTTAGTGGATATCCTTGCAGCTTGATTCATTCTTCTTTGTAGAGAGTAAAAAAAGGATAGTACTATACCGGATGCAGGAGTGTAGTTCCGAAAGTCTGTGTCTTGTGTCGTCGCCTAGTGCAAGCGGGTCTCTATCTCCACCGTGTTTTAAATCTGGAACAAATCTGGAATCAAGAAACATAGTTTAGCATATGGAAGGCAGACACACAATAATTATAATCAAAACTATAAAGGAAAAGTAGCTGGCATCTTTAATTAAGGAAGTCAGTCCGGCCGGACTCTATGTTGTTGGTACGCGTAAAATCAAAGTTCTTTATTTTCGGTGTAGTCGTCTATTCTTAAATTATGATGTAAAGGTGTATTTGTTACTTAGTGGATATCCTTGCAGCTTGATTCATTCTTCTTTGTAGAGAGTAAAAAAAGGATAGTACTATACCGGATGCAGGAGTGTAGTTCCGAAAGTCTGTGTCTTGTGTCGTCGCCTAGTGCAAGCGGGTCTCTATCTCCACCGTGTTTTAAATCTGGAACAAATCTGGAATCAAGAAACATAGTTTAGCATATGGAAGGCAGACACACAATAATTATAATCAAAACTATAAAGGAAAAGTAGCTGGCATCTTTAATTAAGGAAGTCAGTCCGGCCGGACTCTATGTTGTTGGTACGCGTAA
The DNA here is from genome assembly GCA_031761405.1 of Serripes groenlandicus. NCBI lineage: Eukaryota > Metazoa > Mollusca > Bivalvia > Cardiida > Cardiidae > Serripes > Serripes groenlandicus. The sequence goes on along the minus strand of JASEVX010001288.1, from coordinate 13,570 downwards.
AATCAAAGTTCTTTATTTTCGGTGTAGTCGTCTATTCTTAAATTATGATGTAAAGGTGTATTTGTTACTTAGTGGATATCCTTGCAGCTTGATTCATTCTTCTTTGTAGAGAGTAAAAAAAGGATAGTACTATACCGGATGCAGGAGTGTAGTTCCGAAAGTCTGTGTCTTGTGTCGTCGCCTAGTGCAAGCGGGTCTCTATCTCCACCGTGTTTTAAATCTGGAACAAATCTGGAATCAAGAAACATAGTTTAGCATATGGAAGGCAGACACACAATAATTATAATCAAAACTATAAAGGAAAAGTAGCTGGCATCTTTAATTAAGGAAGTCAGTCCGGCCGGACTCTATGTTGTTGGTACGCGTAAAATCAAAGTTCTTTATTTTCGGTGTAGTCGTCTATTCTTAAATTATGATGTAAAGGTGTATTTGTTACTTAGTGGATATCCTTGCAGCTTGATTCATTCTTCTTTGTAGAGAGTAAAAAAAGGATAGTACTATACCGGATGCAGGAGTGTAGTTCCGAAAGTCTGTGTCTTGTGTCGTCGCCTAGTGCAAGCGGGTCTCTATCTCCACCGTGTTTTAAATCTGGAACAAATCTGGAATCAAGAAACATAGTTTAGCATATGGAAGGCAGACACACAATAATTATAATCAAAACTATAAAGGAAAAGTAGCTGGCATCTTTAATTAAGGAAGTCAGTCCGGCCGGACTCTATGTTGTTGGTACGCGTAAAATCAAAGTTCTTTATTTTCGGTGTAGTCGTCTATTCTTAAATTATGATGTAAAGGTGTATTTGTTACTTAGTGGATATCCTTGCAGCTTGATTCATTCTTCTTTGTAGAGAGTAAAAAAAGGATAGTACTATACCGGATGCAGGAGTGTAGTTCCGAAAGTCTGTGTCTTGTGTCGTCGCCTAGTGCAAGCGGGTCTCTATCTCCACCGTGTTTTAAATCTGGAACAAATCTGGAATCAAGAAACATAGTTTAGCATATGGAAGGCAGACACACAATAATTATAATCAAAACTATAAAGGAAAAGTAGCTGGCATCTTTAATTAAGGAAGTCAGTCCGGCCGGACTCTATGTTGTTGGTACGCGTAAAATCAAAGTTCTTTATTTTCGGTGTAGTCGTCTATTCTTAAATTATGATGTAAAGGTGTATTTGTTACTTAGTGGATATCCTTGCAGCTTGATTCATTCTTCTTTGTAGAGAGTAAAAAAAGGATAGTACTATACCGGATGCAGGAGTGTAGTTCCGAAAGTCTGTGTCTTGTGTCGTCGCCTAGTGCAAGCGGGTCTCTATCTCCACCGTGTTTTAAATCTGGAACAAATCTGGAATCAAGAAACATAGTTTAGCATATGGAAGGCAGACACACAATAATTATAATCAAAACTATAAAGGAAAAGTAGCTGGCATCTTTAATTAAGGAAGTCAGTCCGGCCGGACTCTATGTTGTTGGTACGCGTAAAATCAAAGTTCTTTATTTTCGGTGTAGTCGTCTATTCTTAAATTATGATGTAAAGGTGTATTTGTTACTTAGTGGATATCCTTGCAGCTTGATTCATTCTTCTTTGTAGAGAGTAAAAAAAGGATAGTACTATACCGGATGCAGGAGTGTAGTTCCGAAAGTCTGTGTCTTGTGTCGTCGCCTAGTGCAAGCGGGTCTCTATCTCCACCGTGTTTTAAATCTGGAACAAATCTGGAATCAAGAAACATAGTTTAGCATATGGAAGGCAGACACACAATAATTATAATCAAAACTATAAAGGAAAAGTAGCTGGCATCTTTAATTAAGGAAGTCAGTCCGGCCGGACTCTATGTTGTTGGTACGCGTAAAATCAAAGTTCTTTATTTTCGGTGTAGTCGTCTATTCTTAAATTATGATGTAAAGGTGTATTTGTTACTTAGTGGATATCCTTGCAGCTTGATTCATTCTTCTTTGTAGAGAGTAAAAAAAGGATAGTACTATACCGGATGCAGGAGTGTAGTTCCGAAAGTCTGTGTCTTGTGTCGTCGCCTAGTGCAAGCGGGTCTCTATCTCCACCGTGTTTTAAATCTGGAACAAATCTGGAATCAAGAAACATAGTTTAGCATATGGAAGGCAGACACACAATAATTATAATCAAAACTATAAAGGAAAAGTAGCTGGCATCTTTAATTAAGGAAGTCAGTCCGGCCGGACTCTATGTTGTTGGTACGCGTAAAATCAAAGTTCTTTATTTTCGGTGTAGTCGTCTATTCTTAAATTATGATGTAAAGGTGTATTTGTTAACTTAGTGGATATCCTTGCAGCTTGATTCATTCTTCTTTGTAGAGAGTAAAAAAAGGATAGTACTATACCGGATGCAGGAGTGTAGTTCCGAAAGTCTGTGTCTTGTGTCGTCGCCTAGTGCAAGCGGGTCTCTATCTCCACCGTGTTTTAAATCTGGAACAAATCTGGAATCAAGAAACATAGTTTAGCATATGGAAGGCAGACACACAATAATTATAATCAAAACTATAAAGGAAAAGTAGCTGGCATCTTTAATTAAGGAAGTCAGTCCGGCCGGACTCTATGTTGTTGGTACGCGTAAAATCAAAGTTCTTTATTTTCGGTGTAGTCGTCTATTCTTAAATTATGATGTAAAGGCTGTATTTGTTACTTAGTGGATATCCTTGCAGCTTGATTCATTCTTCTTTGTAGAGAGTAAAAAAAGGATAGTACTATACCGGATGCAGGAGTGTAGTTCCGAAAGTCTGTGTCTTGTGTCGTCGCCTAGTGCAAGCGGGTCTCTATCTCCACCGTGTTTTAAATCTGGAACAAATCTGGAATCAAGAAACATAGTTTAGCATATGGAAGGCAGACACACAATAATTATAATCAAAACTATAAAGGAAAAGTAGCTGGCATCTTTAATTAAGGAAGTCAGTCCGGCCGGACTCTATGTTGTTGGTACGCGTAAAATCAAAGTTCTTTATTTTCGGTGTAGTCGTCTATTCTTAAATTATGATGTAAAGGTGTATTTGTTACTTAGTGGATATCCTTGCAGCTTGATTCATTCTTCTTTGTAGAGAGTAAAAAAAGGATAGTACTATACCGGATGCAGGAGTGTAGTTCCGAAAGTCTGTGTCTTGTGTCGTCGCCTAGTGCAAGCGGGTCTCTATCTCCACCGTGTTTTAAATCTGGAACAAATCTGGAATCAAGAAACATAGTTTAGCATATGGAAGGCAGACACACAATAATTATAATCAAAACTATAAAGGAAAAGTAGCTGGCATCTTTAATTAAGGAAGTCAGTCCGGCCGGACTCTATGTTGTTGGTACGCGTAAAATCAAAGTTCTTTATTTTCGGTGTAGTCGTCTATTCTTAAATTATGATGTAAAGGTGTATTTGTTACTTAGTGGATATCCTTGCAGCTTGATTCATTCTTCTTTGTAGAGAGTAAAAAAAGGATAGTACTATACCGGATGCAGGAGTGTAGTTCCGAAAGTCTGTGTCTTGTGTCGTCGCCTAGTGCAAGCGGGTCTCTATCTCCACCGTGTTTTAAATCTGGAACAAATCTGGAATCAAGAAACATAGTTTAGCATATGGAAGGCAGACACACAATAATTATAATCAAAACTATAAAGGAAAAGTAGCTGGCATCTTTAATTAAGGAAGTCAGTCCGGCCGGACTCTATGTTGTTGGTACGCGTAAAATCAAAGTTCTTTATTTTCGGTGTAGTCGTCTATTCTTAAATTATGATGTAAAGGTGTATTTGTTACTTAGTGGATATCCTTGCAGCTTGATTCATTCTTCTTTGTAGAGAGTAAAAAAAGGATAGTACTATACCGGATGCAGGAGTGTAGTTCCGAAAGTCTGTGTCTTGTGTCGTCGCCTAGTGCAAGCGGGTCTCTATCTCCACCGTGTTTTAAATCTGGAACAAATCTGGAATCAAGAAACATAGTTTAGCATATGGAAGGCAGACACACAATAATTATAATCAAAACTATAAAGGAAAAGTAGCTGGCATCTTTAATTAAGGAAGTCAGTCCGGCCGGACTCTATGTTGTTGGTACGCGTAAAATCAAAGTTCTTTATTTTCGGTGTAGTCGTCTATTCTTAAATTATGATGTAAAGGTGTATTTGTTACTTAGTGGATATCCTTGCAGCTTGATTCATTCTTCTTTGTAGAGAGTAAAAAAAGGATAGTACTATACCGGATGCAGGAGTGTAGTTCCGAAAGTCTGTGTCTTGTGTCGTCGCCTAGTGCAAGCGGGTCTCTATCTCCACCGTGTTTTAAATCTGGAACAAATCTGGAATCAAGAAACATAGTTTAGCATATGGAAGGCAGACACACAATAATTATAATCAAAACTATAAAGGAAAAGTAGCTGGCATCTTTAATTAAGGAAGTCAGTCCGGCCGGACTCTATGTTGTTGGTACGCGTAAAATCAAAGTTCTTTATTTTCGGTGTAGTCGTCTATTCTTAAATTATGATGTAAAGGTGTATTTGTTACTTAGTGGATATCCTTGCAGCTTGATTCATTCTTCTTTGTAGAGAGTAAAAAAAGGATAGTACTATACCGGATGCAGGAGTGTAGTTCCGAAAGTCTGTGTCTTGTGTCGTCGCCTAGTGCAAGCGGGTCTCTATCTCCACCGTGTTTTAAATCTGGAACAAATCTGGAATCAAGAAACATAGTTTAGCATATGGAAGGCAGACACACAATAATTATAATCAAAACTATAAAGGAAAAGTAGCTGGCATCTTTAATTAAGGAAGTCAGTCCGGCCGGACTCTATGTTGTTGGTACGCGTAAAATCAAAGTTCTTTATTTTCGGTGTAGTCGTCTATTCTTAAATTATGATGTAAAGGTGTATTTGTTACTTAGTGGATATCCTTGCAGCTTGATTCATTCTTCTTTGTAGAGAGTAAAAAAAGGATAGTACTATACCGGATGCAGGAGTGTAGTTCCGAAAGTCTGTGTCTTGTGTCGTCGCCTAGTGCAAGCGGGTCTCTATCTCCACCGTGTTTTAAATCTGGAACAAATCTGGAATCAAGAAACATAGTTTAGCATATGGAAGGCAGACACACAATAATTATAATCAAAACTATAAAGGAAAAGTAGCTGGCATCTTTAATTAAGGAAGTCAGTCCGGCCGGACTCTATGTTGTTGGTACGCGTAAAATCAAAGTTCTTTATTTTCGGTGTAGTCGTCTATTCTTAAATTATGATGTAAAGGTGTATTTGTTACTTAGTGGATATCCTTGCAGCTTGATTCATTCTTCTTTGTAGAGAGTAAAAAAAGGATAGTACTATACCGGATGCAGGAGTGTAGTTCCGAAAGTCTGTGTCTTGTGTCGTCGCCTAGTGCAAGCGGGTCTCTATCTCCACCGTGTTTTAAATCTGGAACAAATCTGGAATCAAGAAACATAGTTTAGCATATGGAAGGCAGACACACAATAATTATAATCAAAACTATAAAGGAAAAGTAGCTGGCATCTTTAATTAAGGAAGTCAGTCCGGCCGGACTCTATGTTGTTGGTACGCGTAAAATCAAAGTTCTTTATTTTCGGTGTAGTCGTCTATTCTTAAATTATGATGTAAAGGTGTATTTGTTACTTAGTGGATATCCTTGCAGCTTGATTCATTCTTCTTTGTAGAGAGTAAAAAAAGGATAGTACTATACCGGATGCAGGAGTGTAGTTCCGAAAGTCTGTGTCTTGTGTCGTCGCCTAGTGCAAGCGGGTCTCTATCTCCACCGTGTTTTAAATCTGGAACAAATCTGGAATCAAGAAACATAGTTTAGCATATGGAAGGCAGACACACAATAATTATAATCAAAACTATAAAGGAAAAGTAGCTGGCATCTTTAATTAAGGAAGTCAGTCCGGCCGGACTCTATGTTGTTGGTACGCGTAAAATCAAAGTTCTTTATTTTCGGTGTAGTCGTCTATTCTTAAATTATGATGTAAAGGTGTATTTGTTACTTAGTGGATATCCTTGCAGCTTGATTCATTCTTCTTTGTAGAGAGTAAAAAAAGGATAGTACTATACCGGATGCAGGAGTGTAGTTCCGAAAGTCTGTGTCTTGTGTCGTCGCCTAGTGCAAGCGGGTCTCTATCTCCACCGTGTTTTAAATCTGGAACAAATCTGGAATCAAGAAACATAGTTTAGCATATGGAAGGCAGACACACAATAATTATAATCAAAACTATAAAGGAAAAGTAGCTGGCATCTTTAATTAAGGAAGTCAGTCCGGCCGGACTCTATGTTGTTGGTACGCGTAAAATCAAAGTTCTTTATTTTCGGTGTAGTCGTCTATTCTTAAATTATGATGTAAAGGTGTATTTGTTACTTAGTGGATATCCTTGCAGCTTGATTCATTCTTCTTTGTAGAGAGTAAAAAAAGGATAGTACTATACCGGATGCAGGAGTGTAGTTCCGAAAGTCTGTGTCTTGTGTCGTCGCCTAGTGCAAGCGGGTCTCTATCTCCACCGTGTTTTAAATCTGGAACAAATCTGGAATCAAGAAACATAGTTTAGCATATGGAAGGCAGACACACAATAATTATAATCAAAACTATAAAGGAAAAGTAGCTGGCATCTTTAATTAAGGAAGTCAGTCCGGCCGGACTCTATGTTGTTGGTACGCGTAAAATCAAAGTTCTTTATTTTCGGTGTAGTCGTCTATTCTTAAATTATGATGTAAAGGTGTATTTGTTACTTAGTGGATATCCTTGCAGCTTGATTCATTCTTCTTTGTAGAGAGTAAAAAAAGGATAGTACTATACCGGATGCAGGAGTGTAGTTCCGAAAGTCTGTGTCTTGTGTCGTCGCCTAGTGCAAGCGGGTCTCTATCTCCACCGTGTTTTAAATCTGGAACAAATCTGGAATCAAGAAACATAGTTTAGCATATGGAAGGCAGACACACAATAATTATAATCAAAACTATAAAGGAAAAGTAGCTGGCATCTTTAATTAAGGAAGTCAGTCCGGCCGGACTCTATGTTGTTGGTACGCGTAAAATCAAAGTTCTTTATTTTCGGTGTAGTCGTCTATTCTTAAATTATGATGTAAAGGTGTATTTGTTACTTAGTGGATATCCTTGCAGCTTGATTCATTCTTCTTTGTAGAGAGTAAAAAAAGGATAGTACTATACCGGATGCAGGAGTGTAGTTCCGAAAGTCTGTGTCTTGTGTCGTCGCCTAGTGCAAGCGGGTCTCTATCTCCACCGTGTTTTAAATCTGGAACAAATCTGGAATCAAGAAACATAGTTTAGCATATGGAAGGCAGACACACAATAATTATAATCAAAACTATAAAGGAAAAGTAGCTGGCATCTTTAATTAAGGAAGTCAGTCCGGCCGGACTCTATGTTGTTGGTACGCGTAAAATCAAAGTTCTTTATTTTCGGTGTAGTCGTCTATTCTTAAATTATGATGTAAAGGTGTATTTGTTACTTAGTGGATATCCTTGCAGCTTGATTCATTCTTCTTTGTAGAGAGTAAAAAAAGGATAGTACTATACCGGATGCAGGAGTGTAGTTCCGAAAGTCTGTGTCTTGTGTCGTCGCCTAGTGCAAGCGGGTCTCTATCTCCACCGTGTTTTAAATCTGGAACAAATCTGGAATCAAGAAACATAGTTTAGCATATGGAAGGCAGACACACAATAATTATAATCAAAACTATAAAGGAAAAGTAGCTGGCATCTTTAATTAAGGAAGTCAGTCCGGCCGGACTCTATGTTGTTGGTACGCGTAAAATCAAAGTTCTTTATTTTCGGTGTAGTCGTCTATTCTTAAATTATGATGTAAAGGTGTATTTGTTACTTAGTGGATATCCTTGCAGCTTGATTCATTCTTCTTTGTAGAGAGTAAAAAAAGGATAGTACTATACCGGATGCAGGAGTGTAGTTCCGAAAGTCTGTGTCTTGTGTCGTCGCCTAGTGCAAGCGGGTCTCTATCTCCACCGTGTTTTAAATCTGGAACAAATCTGGAATCAAGAAACATAGTTTAGCATATGGAAGGCAGACACACAATAATTATAATCAAAACTATAAAGGAAAAGTAGCTGGCATCTTTAATTAAGGAAGTCAGTCCGGCCGGACTCTATGTTGTTGGTACGCGTAAAATCAAAGTTCTTTATTTTCGGTGTAGTCGTCTATTCTTAAATTATGATGTAAAGGTGTATTTGTTACTTAGTGGATATCCTTGCAGCTTGATTCATTCTTCTTTGTAGAGAGTAAAAAAAGGATAGTACTATACCGGATGCAGGAGTGTAGTTCCGAAAGTCTGTGTCTTGTGTCGTCGCCTAGTGCAAGCGGGTCTCTATCTCCACCGTGTTTTAAATCTGGAACAAATCTGGAATCAAGAAACATAGTTTAGCATATGGAAGGCAGACACACAATAATTATAATCAAAACTATAAAGGAAAAGTAGCTGGCATCTTTAATTAAGGAAGTCAGTCCGGCCGGACTCTATGTTGTTGGTACGCGTAAAATCAAAGTTCTTTATTTTCGGTGTAGTCGTCTATTCTTAAATTATGATGTAAAGGTGTATTTGTTACTTAGTGGATATCCTTGCAGCTTGATTCATTCTTCTTTGTAGAGAGTAAAAAAAGGATAGTACTATACCGGATGCAGGAGTGTAGTTCCGAAAGTCTGTGTCTTGTGTCGTCGCCTAGTGCAAGCGGGTCTCTATCTCCACCGTGTTTTAAATCTGGAACAAATCTGGAATCAAGAAACATAGTTTAGCATATGGAAGGCAGACACACAATAATTATAATCAAAACTATAAAGGAAAAGTAGCTGGCATCTTTAATTAAGGAAGTCAGTCCGGCCGGACTCTATGTTGTTGGTACGCGTAAAATCAAAGTTCTTTATTTTCGGTGTAGTCGTCTATTCTTAAATTATGATGTAAAGGTGTATTTGTTACTTAGTGGATATCCTTGCAGCTTGATTCATTCTTCTTTGTAGAGAGTAAAAAAAGGATAGTACTATACCGGATGCAGGAGTGTAGTTCCGAAAGTCTGTGTCTTGTGTCGTCGCCTAGTGCAAGCGGGTCTCTATCTCCACCGTGTTTTAAATCTGGAACAAATCTGGAATCAAGAAACATAGTTTAGCATATGGAAGGCAGACACACAATAATTATAATCAAAACTATAAAGGAAAAGTAGCTGGCATCTTTAATTAAGGAAGTCAGTCCGGCCGGACTCTATGTTGTTGGTACGCGTAAAATCAAAGTTCTTTATTTTCGGTGTAGTCGTCTATTCTTAAATTATGATGTAAAGGTGTATTTGTTACTTAGTGGATATCCTTGCAGCTTGATTCATTCTTCTTTGTAGAGAGTAAAAAAAGGATAGTACTATACCGGATGCAGGAGTGTAGTTCCGAAAGTCTGTGTCTTGTGTCGTCGCCTAGTGCAAGCGGGTCTCTATCTCCACCGTGTTTTAAATCTGGAACAAATCTGGAATCAAGAAACATAGTTTAGCATATGGAAGGCAGACACACAATAATTATAATCAAAACTATAAAGGAAAAGTAGCTGGCATCTTTAATTAAGGAAGTCAGTCCGGCCGGACTCTATGTTGTTGGTACGCGTAAAATCAAAGTTCTTTATTTTCGGTGTAGTCGTCTATTCTTAAATTATGATGTAAAGGTGTATTTGTTACTTAGTGGATATCCTTGCAGCTTGATTCATTCTTCTTTGTAGAGAGTAAAAAAAGGATAGTACTATACCGGATGCAGGAGTGTAGTTCCGAAAGTCTGTGTCTTGTGTCGTCGCCTAGTGCAAGCGGGTCTCTATCTCCACCGTGTTTTAAATCTGGAACAAATCTGGAATCAAGAAACATAGTTTAGCATATGGAAGGCAGACACACAATAATTATAATCAAAACTATAAAGGAAAAGTAGCTGGCATCTTTAATTAAGGAAGTCAGTCCGGCCGGACTCTATGTTGTTGGTACGCGTAAAATCAAAGTTCTTTATTTTCGGTGTAGTCGTCTATTCTTAAATTATGATGTAAAGGTGTATTTGTTACTTAGTGGATATCCTTGCAGCTTGATTCATTCTTCTTTGTAGAGAGTAAAAAAAGGATAGTACTATACCGGATGCAGGAGTGTAGTTCCGAAAGTCTGTGTCTTGTGTCGTCGCCTAGTGCAAGCGGGTCTCTATCTCCACCGTGTTTTAAATCTGGAACAAATCTGGAATCAAGAAACATAGTTTAGCATATGGAAGGCAGACACACAATAATTATAATCAAAACTATAAAGGAAAAGTAGCTGGCATCTTTAATTAAGGAAGTCAGTCCGGCCGGACTCTATGTTGTTGGTACGCGTAAAATCAAAGTTCTTTATTTTCGGTGTAGTCGTCTATTCTTAAATTATGATGTAAAGGTGTATTTGTTACTTAGTGGATATCCTTGCAGCTTGATTCATTCTTCTTTGTAGAGAGTAAAAAAAGGATAGTACTATACCGGATGCAGGAGTGTAGTTCCGAAAGTCTGTGTCTTGTGTCGTCGCCTAGTGCAAGCGGGTCTCTATCTCCACCGTGTTTTAAATCTGGAACAAATCTGGAATCAAGAAACATAGTTTAGCATATGGAAGGCAGACACACAATAATTATAATCAAAACTATAAAGGAAAAGTAGCTGGCATCTTTAATTAAGGAAGTCAGTCCGGCCGGACTCTATGTTGTTGGTACGCGTAAAATCAAAGTTCTTTATTTTCGGTGTAGTCGTCTATTCTTAAATTATGATGTAAAGGTGTATTTGTTACTTAGTGGATATCCTTGCAGCTTGATTCATTCTTCTTTGTAGAGAGTAAAAAAAGGATAGTACTATACCGGATGCAGGAGTGTAGTTCCGAAAGTCTGTGTCTTGTGTCGTCGCCTAGTGCAAGCGGGTCTCTATCTCCACCGTGTTTTAAATCTGGAACAAATCTGGAATCAAGAAACATAGTTTAGCATATGGAAGGCAGACACACAATAATTATAATCAAAACTATAAAGGAAAAGTAGCTGGCATCTTTAATTAAGGAAGTCAGTCCGGCCGGACTCTATGTTGTTGGTACGCGTAAAATCAAAGTTCTTTATTTTCGGTGTAGTCGTCTATTCTTAAATTATGATGTAAAGGTGTATTTGTTACTTAGTGGATATCCTTGCAGCTTGATTCATTCTTCTTTGTAGAGAGTAAAAAAAGGATAGTACTATACCGGATGCAGGAGTGTAGTTCCGAAAGTCTGTGTCTTGTGTCGTCGCCTAGTGCAAGCGGGTCTCTATCTCCACCGTGTTTTAAATCTGGAACAAATCTGGAATCAAGAAACATAGTTTAGCATATGGAAGGCAGACACACAATAATTATAATCAAAACTATAAAGGAAAAGTAGCTGGCATCTTTAATTAAGGAAGTCAGTCCGGCCGGACTCTATGTTGTTGGTACGCGTAAAATCAAAGTTCTTTATTTTCGGTGTAGTCGTCTATTCTTAAATTATGATGTAAAGGTGTATTTGTTACTTAGTGGATATCCTTGCAGCTTGATTCATTCTTCTTTGTAGAGAGTAAAAAAAGGATAGTACTATACCGGATGCAGGAGTGTAGTTCCGAAAGTCTGTGTCTTGTGTCGTCGCCTAGTGCAAGCGGGTCTCTATCTCCACCGTGTTTTAAATCTGGAACAAATCTGGAATCAAGAAACATAGTTTAGCATATGGAAGGCAGACACACAATAATTATAATCAAAACTATAAAGGAAAAGTAGCTGGCATCTTTAATTAAGGAAGTCAGTCCGGCCGGACTCTATGTTGTTGGTACGCGTAAAATCAAAGTTCTTTATTTTCGGTGTAGTCGTCTATTCTTAAATTATGATGTAAAGGTGTATTTGTTACTTAGTGGATATCCTTGCAGCTTGATTCATTCTTCTTTGTAGAGAGTAAAAAAAGGATAGTACTATACCGGATGCAGGAGTGTAGTTCCGAAAGTCTGTGTCTTGTGTCGTCGCCTAGTGCAAGCGGGTCTCTATCTCCACCGTGTTTTAAATCTGGAACAAATCTGGAATCAAGAAACATAGTTTAGCATATGGAAGGCAGACACACAATAATTATAATCAAAACTATAAAGGAAAAGTAGCTGGCATCTTTAATTAAGGAAGTCAGTCCGGCCGGACTCTATGTTGTTGGTACGCGTAAAATCAAAGTTCTTTATTTTCGGTGTAGTCGTCTATTCTTAAATTATGATGTAAAGGTGTATTTGTTACTTAGTGGATATCCTTGCAGCTTGATTCATTCTTCTTTGTAGAGAGTAAAAAAAGGATAGTACTATACCGGATGCAGGAGTGTAGTTCCGAAAGTCTGTGTCTTGTGTCGTCGCCTAGTGCAAGCGGGTCTCTATCTCCACCGTGTTTTAAATCTGGAACAAATCTGGAATCAAGAAACATAGTTTAGCATATGGAAGGCAGACACACAATAATTATAATCAAAACTATAAAGGAAAAGTAGCTGGCATCTTTAATTAAGGAAGTCAGTCCGGCCGGACTCTATGTTGTTGGTACGCGTAAAATCAAAGTTCTTTATTTTCGGTGTAGTCGTCTATTCTTAAATTATGATGTAAAGGTGTATTTGTTACTTAGTGGATATCCTTGCAGCTTGATTCATTCTTCTTTGTAGAGAGTAAAAAAAGGATAGTACTATACCGGATGCAGGAGTGTAGTTCCGAAAGTCTGTGTCTTGTGTCGTCGCCTAGTGCAAGCGGGTCTCTATCTCCACCGTGTTTTAAATCTGGAACAAATCTGGAATCAAGAAACATAGTTTAGCATATGGAAGGCAGACACACAATAATTATAATCAAAACTATAAAGGAAAAGTAGCTGGCATCTTTAATTAAGGAAGTCAGTCCGGCCGGACTCTATGTTGTTGGTACGCGTAAAATCAAAGTTCTTTATTTTCGGTGTAGTCGTCTATTCTTAAATTATGATGTAAAGGTGTATTTGTTACTTAGTGGATATCCTTGCAGCTTGATTCATTCTTCTTTGTAGAGAGTAAAAAAAGGATAGTACTATACCGGATGCAGGAGTGTAGTTCCGAAAGTCTGTGTCTTGTGTCGTCGCCTAGTGCAAGCGGGTCTCTATCTCCACCGTGTTTTAAATCTGGAACAAATCTGGAATCAAGAAACATAGTTTAGCATATGGAAGGCAGACACACAATAATTATAATCAAAACTATAAAGGAAAAGTAGCTGGCATCTTTAATTAAGGAAGTCAGTCCGGCCGGACTCTATGTTGTTGGTACGCGTAAAATCAAAGTTCTTTATTTTCGGTGTAGTCGTCTATTCTTAAATTATGATGTAAAGGTGTATTTGTTACTTAGTGGATATCCTTGCAGCTTGATTCATTCTTCTTTGTAGAGAGTAAAAAAAGGATAGTACTATACCGGATGCAGGAGTGTAGTTCCGAAAGTCTGTGTCTTGTGTCGTCGCCTAGTGCAAGCGGGTCTCTATCTCCACCGTGTTTTAAATCTGGAACAAATCTGGAATCAAGAAACATAGTTTAGCATATGGAAGGCAGACACACAATAATTATAATCAAAACTATAAAGGAAAAGTAGCTGGCATCTTT
>JASEVX010001287.1:0-15000 GCA_031761405.1 Serripes groenlandicus | reverse complement strand
TTTAACCTTGTAATTGGTGTGTCATATAAAGAAGAAAACAGTATACCAGTACTGTCGGTGGTTTTAACCTTGTAATTGGTGTGTCATATAAAGAAGAAAACAGTATACCAATACTGTCGGTGGTTTTAACCTTGTAATTGGTGTGTCATATAAAGAAGAAAACAGAATACCAATATTGTCGGTGGTTTTAAACCTTGTAATTGGTGTGTCATATAAAGAAGAAAACAGTATACCAGTACTGTCGGTGGTTTTAACCTTGTAATTGGTGTGTCATATAAAGAAGAAAACAGTATACCAGTACTGTCGGTGGTTTTAACCTTGTAATTGGTGTGTCATATAAAGAAGAAAACAGTATACCAGTACTGTCGGTGGTTTTAACCTTGTAATTGGTGTGTCATATAAAGAAGAAAACAGAATACCAATACTGTCGGTGGTTTTAACCTTGTATATTGGTTTGTCATATAAAGAAGAAAACAGTATACCAATACTGTCGGTGGTTTTAACCTTGTAATTGGTGTGTCATATAAAGAAGAAAAACAGAATACCAGTACTGTCGGTGGTTTTTAACCTTGTAATTGGTTTGTCATATAAAGAAGAAAACAGTAATACCAATACTGTCGGTGGTTTTAACCTTGTCAATTGGTGTGTCATATAAAGAAGAAACAGTATACCAATACTGTCGGTGGTTTTAACCTTGTAATTGGTGTGTCATATAAAGAAGAAAAACAGAATACCAATATTGTCGGTGGTTTTAACCTTGTAATTGGTGTGTCATATAAAGAAGAAAAACAGTATACCAGTACTGTCGGTGGTTTTAACCTTGTAATTGTGTTGTCATATAAAGAAGAAAACAGTATACCAATACTGTCGGTGGTTTTAACCTTGTAATTGGTGTGTCATATAAAGAAGAAAACAGAATACCAATATTGTCGGTGGTTTTAACCTTGTAATTGGTGTGTCATATAAAGAAGAAAACAGTAACCAGTACTGTCGGTGGTTTAAACCTTGTAATTGGTGTGTCATATAAAGAAGAAAACAGTATACCAGTACTGTCGGTGGTTTTAACCTTGTAATTGGTGTGTCATATAAAGAAGAAAACAGTATACCAGTACTGTCGGATGGTTTTAACCTTGTAATTGGTGTGTCATATAAGAAGAAAACAGAATACCAGTACTGTCGGTGGTTTTAACCTTGTAATTGGTGTGTCATATAAAGAAGAAAACAGAATACCAGTACTGTCGGTGGTTTTAACCTTGTAATTGGTTTGTCATATAAAGAAGAAAACAGTATACCAATACTGTCGGTGGTTTTTAACCTTGTAATTGGTGTGTCATATAAAGAAGAAAACAGTATACCAATACTGTCGGTGGTTTTAACCTTGTAATTGGTGTGTCATATAAAGAGAAAAACACGCAGCTAGTGCGATATCAAACTGGAGACAATTCCCTTTAAGGGCAAGTCGTCTCTATCGACATTGGTAACCAGGAGGCATACATTTTAACATTCCAGGTGTGTTCGAATCGCGTCATGCACACCTGCTTAATTAGAAATTCCAGCGCCAACGAAGCGATGTTCGACTGACCATGAATTGCTGTCACAACCCCATGCTTGTCGCCAATATCACAAGGAGGGATAAACATGCAGTCATTACGGGGCTCGAACCCGGAATATTTTACTGTACGTGCGAACTTTCTTCCAATTGAGCTTACCGAACAGGTTACATGTAATCTCTACAATAATGTACATGTTCGAACCACGAAAGGTGGTGGATCAGACGTGATACTGCTCCGACTCACCTGCTCCTACTACTTTTCTTTAAAGCATTTTTCATGATCTCCTACTCAGGTGACGGACTCTTAAACCACGACACCATTTGAAGGTATTGAATCTAAGAATCTTACTCTTTTTATTTTACCCTTTGACAGATGGAACCGACTTTGTGAAATTTGTGTAACCGGACATCCGGCACTTCCGCTCTGATCAAGCTCTATGCAGTAGGCTGCTCAAATCAACAGTGTAATCTTGATATTACTATAATTGTCTATGGACTCTTCCAAATGCAAAGCTGAACGAGTCAATTTTAAAAAGTCAACATGGAAAGCGTTAAATACAAGTAACCATATAACCAAGTGTTTTGACTGTAATAATAACACTTTTAGGCGCCTCGGTTCAAACCGACCTTTGAAAACATTGTGACAAAAGAGAAATAGCTCATCCTGAGCAATTTCCAATTTTGTCACAATGTTTCCATTTTTATTCAATAATTTGTCTTTTATTTGAGAGAGTCTATATCTTTGACGACATGTTTTCAGGGTCGTCTGCAGCAGATTTATTGTATATGGGAAAGAGTTAAACATATTTGTTTCGCACGAAGGAGCCCAAGGCTCTTGTCTTACCTGATACAATAATTAACACGTTCGAAATGAAATCCATTGTTCGGTATACGGATGTGTCCTTGACCCAGTTTTGAACCAAGGTCATAACCATGGCAACCATTATCATATAAGATCCTATAGCAGCCAGATATTTAACAATCGTCCATTTCTTTACTGCATCTTTAAAAAAAAAGGGTCAATATTAGGGACTATAGGTTACAATTACCTTCCCTTGACTTATCAAAGCCAACAGAAGTCCTTTCTGTTGACGTCAAAAAGTGAAATACATTACTTCCAGTGTTAATTAACGTCTTTGGAAAGGCTAAAAGCAGACGGCTTAAGTTCTATATTTTTAATAATGAAATAACTTAATTTACACATAAAACTGACGTGAAATCATATTTCAATGACATTCCATTACCATATTTTATTATGTCGTACTGTATTTGCACCGGACCATCTGCAAGTTTTTACGCCGGAAATGTGTAGGTATATACATAATAAGAAAAAATATAAACAGCCAGTAGATCTACAACGATAAAACAAAACAAACAAAAAACACATACAGATCTTACTAGTAAATAAGAGGGAAATGATATAAGTGAATTTTCTCCTTGTTGGCATGGTGTATTTGATTTTAAAATTGGACGATAACGCTGTTTTCGATGTTATTTCTGTTAACCCTTTCCCTCATACGACAATTCTGAAGCAGACGACTTTGAACATATTTTGTCAAAAAATGGAAAATCTCTATAATTGAAAGGAGAACCTATGACTAAAAGTAGAAAACATTGTGGCAAAAGGAGAAATTGCTCGTTTTGAGCAATTTCTTCTTTTGTCACTCTGTTTTCAAAAAGCCGTCTGCTGCAGAGGCGTCAGAAAGCGTCTATATGGGTTAAATATGTTGAATCATCGGCGGTCTGTTTATACGAAAAAAAAACATGAATGGGTTTTTTCGCTTATGGTTAACGGGTGTGAGAATTTTTTTTTTTTTTTTTTTTTTTTTTCAATAACCCATGAAGCTTTCTGAAATGAAACTGGCCAAATCCATGGGGGCCGCCATTTTGGGTATGTATAAAATGAGACGAGAAACACGGATTGAAAAAAAATTATTGTCGTCTTTTTAATAATTTTTTTTAAATCGATATTTTGGGTATGTATAAAATGACACGAAAAACACGGATTTTTAAAATTATTGTCGTCTTTTTTTTTTTTTTTTTTTAAATCGATATTTAAGATCACTAAAGTGCTGTGTTTTATGGGAATTAACATTTGTACGAAAAGTTAAAAATAAATGGAACTCGGATTGAAAAAGAATTATTGTCGTCTTTTTAATATATTTTTTTAAATCGATATTTTGGGTATGTATAAAAATGACACGAAAAACACGGATTTTTAAAATTATTGTCGTCTTTTTAATCTTTTTTTTTTTAAATCGACATTTAAGATCATTAAAGTGCTGTGTTTTGTGGGGATTAACATTTGTACGAAAAGTTAAAAATAAATGGAACTTTGTAAGAAATATGTTTTTCCGACAGCATTAGACTTCTACGCCCGAAACTAAATTTTGACTGTATCGTAGCCAAAGAAGGACGTGATGTCATTTCCGTAACACTTCATCTTGGCGTAACGTCAATGGAGCGACGTCGTTTCCCGCAAAAAAGTGGTATCAACATGAAATACCCCAAATTCCTATACATGAGCTATTTATCAAACATTGTGGCAAAAGGATAACTTTCTCATAATGAGTAATTGTTCTTTTAGCGACAATCTTTCCCCAAATCGTCTGTTGCAAAGTCCCCATAAACCGTATCTAATAGGGAAAGGGTTTAGCAGAAATGTGACGCCTTACATCATTTGTTCCAGTCATATTGACTGGTTGAAAAAGGCAGTCGCCAGGTGGCATCAGCAAAGGGCTGATCTTTTTGCTTCTTTACCATAATGCAGGTGATCGATTAAGGATCATCTTGGCCATCATGTTTTAACCTCGTTCATTATAAATGTATTCCTTGATTTTTTGAAAGTCTTTACTTTATTATTTTCTGTTCGTAATAATAGACGACAGCAATACGAATTCCAAATATTTTTTGATAATGCACGAAACATGACATTAACATTAGTATTGTCTAGTCAATTACTTATAAATCCTTTTTTATGGCCAAAGTATGCTCTTTAATTTTTGTTTATAATTATCTTGCGTTTTTTCGTAAATAGGTAGCACCTATAGATATATTATAACCATGTGTTTTCTGGCGTGTCGCACATATACTATACACAACATTTGTCTATGCAACTGGCTATCTCTCCGCTCTTCTTTAGGGAAGACGAATGACGACTGCCGCTATTACTTTTGTCAATAATGACCGACCGAGCAGTGATTTGAAATAACGGCCCCTTGATCGAAAACCTCGTCCTTACAGGTTGGCGTTATCACTTCGTGTGATTAAAAAGTTAACAATAATAACATATTACCTACCATATGTATCTACCACGGATTTTGCCCCAATATATCTTGTTTTGTCGTCGTCTTTCCACGTGATGTCCGATAATACGGGCGACAACACGACTGTCTTTTGCTGCTCACTTCCGGTCCACAGTTCCAGCAATACTGCCGTTACTAAGCAACAAAATGCCACCGAAAACATGGTGTAATTTAGCTTATCGATGTTCTTCGCCATAGTGTTTGATCAGTCAATAAGCTGTAATTCAAATGCATACTGTAGTAAACTACATAACTATCTGCATAATCATATACCTTTCTCACCATCTGAAATTGTATATGAAAACCAGAAACAACCTTTCTCACCATCTGAAATTGTATATGAAAACCAGAAACAACCTTTCTCACCATCTGAAATTGTATATGAAAACCAGAAACAACCTTTCACACCATCTGAAATTGTGTATGAAAACCATAAACAACCTTTCACACCATCTGAAATTGTATATGAAAACCAGAAACAACCTTTCTCACCATCTGAAATTTTTTGTTTTGAGATATTTTATAAAGATGGGATTACGGGTAAAAAATACTGTCTTAGTCATTTAGACGATAAACACAGAAATGGAACACATTATAGGAGCTTTTTACACCATGATTAATTGGATAATATAAATCTATCCCACAACGTTGGTTGATGCATTATTTTAAAACTATACAGCTTGTAGTTATTATTGGTAGAATCCACAAGTATTCCCTTTTATTTATTCTTGTGAGATTTAATTGATAACAGTAATTTACCCCCCAGATAACGATAACTGAATACATTACTGTGACAACTTCACTCGAATATCAATAGATAGAAATTCCAATTTATCGTTCACTTTTTAATATTTATCCAAACATGAACACGTGTTGACAATTTCACAGGGTTCTTTAATAGTGAGTATACTGCATCATCTCAGTATACACCGAGTGCGTTTGAATTTAATTGCACCCCATTTGGTAAATATCTATACTGAGTCAGTGGGGCGTTATATTCAATAATTACTTATACTTAAGGCTTTAATCCTTTCCCTCATATAGACGCTTTCTGACGCCTCTGCAGCAGACGGCTTTTTGAAAACATAGTGACAAAAGAAGAAATTGCACAAAACGTGCAATTTCTCCTTTTGCCACAATGTTTTCCACTTTTTGTCATAGGTTATCCATTCAATTATAGAGATTTTCTATCTTTTGACAAAATATGTTCAAAGTCGTCTGCTGCAGAATTGTCGTATCAGGGAAAGGGTTAAGTCTAGAAGTTCTTGATTCACTGCAGGTACATAATGTAAAACATTCCGTAGAAAGATCGCAGTTATTTATACGCACGATATAAGCTATTCTCACTATCGGAACTAAAAGAAGGCTAAGGTTCGTAAGAAACGTGCATATTTGGTGTTTAGTTTCAATTCACCGTTCAGATTGTCTTCTTAGTCACGGGCTCCGTTAATTTTCCTTTTGTTTGCCTCTTTTTAGTTGAATTAAGAAGGGAATATTCAAAGACTAGTTCCAAACAAAACTGCACTAATATCTGAATCCTTGCTGATATTATTCTCAATACATATTATGCACTTTTCCATCTATGGCATTACTTTAAATCTCTGTCGATTCGTTTATCAGTACTTGATCAAACGTACTTAGAACGAGATGCAATATGAGCCGTCCCGCGATAAAACCATGATTGTGAACTCTGCGCAAAGTGTCGACCCGGATCAGCCTAATCATGCCGCGCAGGCTAACCCGGACAGACACGTTTCGCCTCCTGTGGATTTTCTGTTTCAGGAATCCTTACTCTATATCTCTATCCCTCTGAGCAAATCAGTTCTTGAGGGAAGTAGTGTGTATATGAAATTCATCCGCCAATGTCTTTGCCAAACTGAAAATGTGTTATCCTCAAAAACCAACGTCAATGTAAGTCAATACTAATACTTCAAACACGGGTATTGACTTTAAAAGTTTAAAAGGCGTAAGAATGTTTTTGGTACATATATCTTTGACTATTTAAATATTACTATTTAAATGCTAAGGCTATCGTGACTTCGTGAATATTTAACCGAAATTAATTTTCAGTATAAACTGTACGTTTACACTACAATACATTGGCGATCCTTGAAGAAATTGGCATCAGCGAATAAATGCGTTTGTGCTTTCATAAGGAAATACTAGTATAGACTTTCATTGTGTTTAAATGTGGCAATAGTGAAGTCAGTGAGAAAAGTTCAAATTCGAGATATAATTTTCACCGTGAAATTTATATTACATGACTAATTGCAGGTCCGATCACACTATTTTGTATATATATATATATTGTGTATATGTATGATATTATGAAATAAATATGTTTTGTTAATAATAATTGTTAAAGAATACATGTATATCATAAATTGCTTTGTAACACATGTCAAAGTAATACACAATTTACTTTACTTACTTACTTACAAGTATAAATAGAGGGCTTGGCGTGAAACGGTTGTAACTAAAAACCTATTTTGAAAACCCTAGTTTAGGGGCCATTTTTGACCATTTTGTAAACAATGCAAATTTAGGTGCCATTGCTCAGAACGAGCAATGGCACCTAAATTTCCATTGTTTACCAAGAAAAAAAGATTTAACGTTTATAAAGACATTATGGCGAGGTAATTAACCTTGGTAAAAACATACCAATTTTAGTTACAACCGTTTCACGCCAAGCCCTCGAAATGTTCTTCTCCGTATTTGTATTTACTGTTGAGTTTAAATGTATTAATAGTGAAGTCAGTGAGAAAAGTTTAAATGTATTAATAGTGAAGTCAGTGAGAAAAGTTTAAATTCGAGATATAATTTGTCAACGTGAAATATATATACTCGTGTAATCGTATCGTGTTATTGTCCGCTTCACTTCACAGTGTATCATTCGTATGTACATGTATTTAGTGATATCCGTGCGTTTAGCTGTGAACAAACGGTTGGATGATACACAGATAAAACATTAATGTTGCACAAATCGAATGACTATTCAGCTTTAACGATACTGAACTAAAACCAATATTCATGTTCGTTCTTGTATACACATGTCAACTATAAACTTCAATCTTAAAATTTCATATTTATAATACATGATGTTGTTCATGATATAACATTACGCAAGTTAAACGCTTCAATTTATAAATTAAAGTTGGTCATGGACCGTCAACTTCAATGAATTTCCATTAGGAAGACCTTTCGATTCGTCATGGTTTGATCGATCATGAACACTCGGATTCATCTTTTACAAAGCATACAGATGCATTTAATTATTGTCTTTAGTTTCGACTAGGTGTGTAACGATATATGAAACAAGTAACAATTGCATCGAATTACACTAATTGAAAGTTATCTGCAATGGACGGGTAGTAAGCGTGCTGAATTTGAAACGGGGTGTACCTGTTTCGAACCCTGCTGCCGGTTGCCATACCGTAGTGCCATTGTGCAAGCATCTATATATTCGCAAGCCAAGTATGATATTAAATTACATTACCATAATTGTGGGTATGCTTAGTGTGCGAACTGGCCTTGGCTAGTTAAAATGCGTCACCGAGGGATCACATGGTTCGCACGGTCTTGAAAAGCCTGGAATTTTTAATGTTGCCTTTAAAAGTTCCTAAATGTATTTATAAGCCTTAAAACAAACATATTTTAAGACATTTTCTAATATTGGCCCTCAATTTCGTGGTATTTAGCCCGAAATTGAGTTGCACGTAGGGATGTCTCGTAATGAGAACTCGAATTCTTGTTCCGTAAAGTGTTGGCAGTTACCGGGAATCTCCGCAAGCCCGAAATGTAAAGATATGTATTTCTATTTTTTAGTATAGCAAGGTATCAGCAGTAACATTCGAATGTATCCAAATCTAGCGTTAACATTAATGGAGTCACGCACTGTTTAGTTATGTAGCGATTACCTTTTGATTTATCAAGCATTCAATCCGAAGTGTGTTTCGTCGTACAAATGGGTCATGCAAGCAGAAGATAAGTACAAGGTGTATTGTAAATGTTGCCAAAAACTGATCGATTTTTGGGAATCCTCTCTGAAGTCACATGAGAAAAGCGAAAAACATCAATTGCTCGTTTTTTTGCTTAACTGAATTTGTATTGAATGACCACGAATGTTATATTATATTTATATCATAAATTCCAATTCGACGATTATTAGCGCAAAATATATATAACGTCGCTATATAGCGCGGTCATTTTCAATGCTTTTCGTTATGACGTTACGTAGCATTGTTATTACACTAGTTATATAAATACCGAAAAATATAGAATGACGTTATTTCATGCTGGCGACGTCATTTATGATATAACATATAATGTTCACAAAAGAAATACATTGAAAAACAAGAGGCCCAAGAGGGCCAGTATCGCTCCACGGCCATAAGGCAAAAATCAAATCTCCAAACAGCCCTGCCCCCTAGTGGCCATATTTTTTACCAACCACCATGGCTTAAAGGAATCTTGTAGAGTGTCACCCAAGGAATGTTTCTGCAAAATTATTTAAAAATCGGCCTGACACTTTCGGAGGAGAGGATATTTTAAGTTTTCACCATATATAAGGCAAAATAGCCCCACCCCATGGCGGCCATATTTTTCAACCAATCAACATGGCTTGAAGGAATCTGATAGAGGGTCACCCAAAGAACATTTCTACAAAATTATTTGAAAATCTGCTCAATACTTTCGGAGAAGAAGATTTTTTAAATTTTCACTATGGTCATATAAGGCAAAATAGCCCCGCCCTCTGGCGACCATGTTTTTCGACCAATCAACATTTCTTGAAGGAATCTAATAAAGGGTCACCCAAAGAACATTTCTACAAAATTATTTGAAAATCGGCCTGACACTTTCAGAGAAGAAGATTTTTTAAGAATTATGGATTGATCAAAATAAAATGAAGGAATTTAAGAGAGGACATTGAGAGGATGCTTCCTATGAAGTTTCAACCAAATTGGAAAAGTGGTTAGTGAGAAGAAGTCGTTTAAAGGAAAAAGTTAACGCACGCACGCACGCACGAACGCACGACGGACAATTCGCCATGACATAAGCTCGACTGGCTTTCAGCCAGTGGAGCTAAAAATCAGAAAATCAGAAAAAGGGAATATACAAAAGTCAATGCGACATGCGTCATTCGTCTTCCACCAATGGGCTATGTCTATGTGGAACAGCAGCCAGTTGCTTGGGAAGATTGTCGTGTAGAGTACTGGTGTGAGAAAACCTGGAAATGCATGAGTAGGTGAACTGGCCGCCGTGATATAACTGAGAAATTGTTAAAAACGGCGTTAAACCCCAATCAATCAAACAACAACGAATAATACAATACAACGAGAACGATTAAACGAATATTTGTCGATTCCGTGAAGATATCGTTTGGAAAAGATGGTCATGCAAAACAAAATGTATATTCACAGTTGTAGTGTTATCCTAGCTCGAGATAATTGTGAGGGTATACTACAGTAGACCATATATAATCTACCTGATCAATATCGCGTTTCGCTAGCCATTAAACACTGAATGTCATTGTGTATACGTACAACAGTAACAGTTGAATGGCCTTAAGTGCTGAATGTATGATTATCGATACATAATTAGAGCGTAAGAAAGCGTAATGTAAACAAGAAACACTTAGAGAAATCAAAACGACTTGATATCTTGTTTAGAATATGTTGGGCATAACCAACGAGTTTAACCTGTGTAAATATTGTTAAATAAAGCCTATGGTACTTCTCTATATGCAAACAAGACAGCAAGAAGGTATCTATCCCAGTCTTGGGGTCTTTCTTGACACATCTTCTCCAGCATGCTTTTCAAAACACCATCCATTGCCTAAGCTACCTTTTCTGCTTCAATCTTGGGCAAAGTGATTGCCTCTGGATATCCGGTCGCAATCAACAATTGCCAATATGTATCTGCTCACTCTGTCCGAAACGGGCGTAATCGGGGGCCGTTAGATCAACAGCTACATGATGGAATGAAGTGTACGGTGTCCTGTTGGGGCCAGCGTGTTTTTCTGTGGACGGCCTCTTATCGTGGGCAAAAAAAAAGTGCGCGGATTGAAGTTAAATCCGCGCGGTTTTTTTAAAGGCTGTTTATATAGGATTCTATAGAGAATCCAGCAGAATTTGTCGAAAAAAAATGCGAAATTTTACAAATAAATCCGCGCATCTTTTTTTCATGGTTGCCAAAACATCAAACTGAAAAAAAAAAGTGCGCGGATTTAACTTAAATCCGCGTACTTCTTTTTCTCGGTCACAAACGGAGGAAACATACGGAGTGAAACTTCCCTCGACACCGTTTCCGCCCTACACCGGTCCCATGGGGAAACACTCTTTTCCATAGTCAATAATCGGCCATAGTCAAGGTCTAGTACCACTAAATTTTAAAAGAGTAACTTCCCTTGGAAGATGGCAAAAACCTCCGAATTGTGAAGGTGTCGAAAAGTCGATCATTATTTCTAAACCATCCAAACAAATGAGACTTAACATCTAACAGTGCCGTGGACTTAGTTTGCCACCAGTTTGGACTTAAATCCGCGTGCAAACCTGCACAGTTTAGTCATTTTCATATAGATTATTTCAAGACAATCCCGAGTATCAACAAGATTTTTCGGGTTCTTGTTTATTTAAATTATAGTCTCAACTGGCATCTTTCTAACATCGATTATACGAAACAGTCGATCAGCATACATTTACCACGCTCAATCCATGCCTTGTTGTCATCTTAAAATGGGCAATTCGGCAATATCTACTAGTGACTTATGGCCGCAGATAATCGTGCGGGCTATAGGCCTTAGAATAATGGTGATCGGTCCAGTATGTCTACCGGGTCTAGATCTTGTCATAAGCCAATTATCAATTGCCACGCAAGATCCCTGGCCTCACGAGAGACGTATGGAAATGGGCTTTCCAGCGGTATCCGTTAGTGATTTATTGCCGCAGAGAACTGCCCGCCAAATATGCAATAGGTGACCTATGGCCGCAGGGAATTTGCGGGAAAATCAACATGTCAACAATGGCAATGTGTGAAGTATGGTCACGGGGTATAACGCTTACCAGTGGCCAACTATGAATTGCCAGAAATGATCTGGGGTCACAGGAGAGTCGTCTGAAAATTGGCATTTCAGGAACATACACTTGTGGCTTATGGCCGCAGATAATCGTGTTAGATATATAGTAACAATAGTGATAGGTCCAGTATGTCTACCGGGTCTAGATCTTGTCATTAGCCAATTAGCAATTGCCACGAAAGATCCCCGGCCTTAAGGGAAGCGTATGAATATGGGCTTTCCAGCGGTATCATTGAGTGAGTTATTGCCGCAGAGAACTGCCCGTCAAATTTGCAAAAGGTGACATATGGCCGCAGGGAATCGGTGGAGAAATGAACCTGTCAACAATGGCTATGTGTGAAGTCTGGACATGGGTTATAAAGCTTACCAGTGGTCAATTATTAATTGCAACGAATGCTCTAGGGTCACAGGAGCGTCGTCTTAAAATGGGCATTTCAGGAATATCCACTAGTGACTTATGACCGCAGATAGTCGTGCGAGATATAGGCCTAGGTACAATGGTGATCGGTCCAGTATGTCTACCAGGTCTAGATCTTGTCATGACCCAATTATCAATTGCCACGAAAGATCCCCTGCCTTAAAGGAGGCGTCTGAAAATGGGCTTTTCAGCGGTATCCGTCAGTGAGTTATGGCCGCAGAGGACTTCTCGTCAGATATGCAATAGGTGACTTATGGCCGCAGGGAATTGGTTGAGAAATGAACCTGTCACCCATGGCTATGTGTGAAGTCTGGACACGGGGTATAAAGCTTACCAGTGTCAAACTATTAATTGCAACGAATGATCTAGGGTTACATGAGTGTATTCTGAAAATGTGCATTTCAGGAGTATCCACTAGTGACTTATGGCCGCAGATAATCGTGCGAGGTATAGGCCTAGGTACAATGGTGATCGGTCCAGTATGTCTATAGCCGCATAGGACTTCCCATCAAATATGCAATAGGTGACTTATGGCCGCAGGGAATTGGTGGAAAAATTATCCTGTCACCCATGGCTATGTTTGAAGTCTAGACACGGGGTATAAAGCTTACCAGTGGCCAATTATTAAATGCAACAAATGATCTAGGGTCACAGGAGCGTCATCTGAAAATTGGCATTTCAGGAATATCCACTAGTGACTTATGGCCGCAGATAATCGTGCGAGATATAGGCCTATGTACAATGGTGATAGGTTCAGTATGTCTTCCAGGTCTAGATCTTTCCATAAGCTAATTAGCAATCGCCACGAAAGATCCCTGGCTTTGAAGGAGGCGCCTGAAAATGGCTTTCCAGCGGTATCCGTGAGTGAGTTATGGCCGCAGAGGACTTCCCATCAATTATGCAATAGGTGACTTATGGAAAATGAACCTGTCACCCATGACTATATGTGAAATATGGACACGGGGTATAAATCTTACCAGTGGCCAATTATTAGGAGAGTCGTCTGAAAAAGGGCATTTCAGGAATATACAGACATACAGAGATACATATATAGGCAGAGACAGAGATATAGACAAACAGACAGACGAACTAAAGGGTCAATTTCCTGCAGCCATAGGTGACTGCTCGTTTATGCTGTGTGCATCTTCTGATATACTGCGCATGCCTCGGTGAGAGCGAGTGTGTGTGTGAGAGAGAGAGAGAGAGAGAGAGAGAGAGAGAGAGAGAGAGACACACACACACACACACACACACACACACACACACACACACACACACACACACACACACACACACACACACACACACACACACACACACACACACACACACACACACACACACACACACACACACACACACACACACACACACACACACACACACACACACACACACACACACACACACACACACACACACACACACACACACACACACACACACACACACACAGAGACACACACATAGAGAGACAGAAAGAGAGAGAGAGACACACACACACACACACACACACACACAGAGACAGAGACAGAGAGAGAAAGAGAGAGACAGAGACAGAGACATAGACAGGGAGAGAGACAGAGAGAGAGATATACAGAGAGAGAGAGACAGAGAGACAGACAGACAGACAGACAGAGAGACAGAGACAGAGACAGAGACAGACATAGAGACAAAGATAGAGAGACAAAGATAGAGAGACAGAGAGAGAGAGAGAGAGAGAGAGACAGACAGACAGACAGAGAGAGAGTCAGAGACAGAGATAGTGAGACAGAGACAGAGAGATAGATACATAGAGAGAGAGACACATAGAGAGAGAGAGAGACAGAGACAGAGACATAGAGACATAGAGAGACAGAGAGACATAGAGAGACATATACAGGGAGAGAGAGAGAGAGAGAGAGAGAGAGAGACAAACGGAGACAGAGACATATAGACATAGACAGAGAGCGAGAGAGCGAGAGACAGAGACAGAGAGACAGAGAGAGACAGAGAGAGAGAGAGAGAGAGACAGAGAGAGAGAGACAGAGACAGACAGACATAGAGAGAGAGACATATACATAGATAGAGAGAGAGATACAGAGAGAGACAGAGAGAGAGACATATATAGAGAGAGAGAGAGAGAGAGAGAGAGAGAGAGAGAGACATACAGAGACAGAGAGACAGAGACATACAGAGAGACAAAGATAGAGAGACAGAGACAGAGAGATAGATACATATAGAGAGACACATAGAGAGAGAGAGACAGAGAGAGACAGAGTCAGAGACATAGAGACATAGAGAGACAGAGAGACAGAGAGAGATACAGAGACAGAGAGAGAGAGAGAGAGAGAGAGAGAGAGACAGACAGACAGAGAGAGAGAGAGAGAGAGAGAGAGACAGAGAGAGAGAGACAGACAGACAGACAGACAGACATACAGACATACATAGAGAGACAGAGACAAAGACAGAGACAAAGACAGACACAGAGATAGAGACAGAGAGAGAGAGAGAGAGAGAGAAAGAGAGAGAGAGAGAGAGACAGACAGACAGACAGACAGACAGACAGACAGACATACAGACATACATAGAGAGACAGAGAGAGACAGAGATAGAGAGAGAGACTTTTAGTCATAGGTTCTCCTTTCAATTATAGAGATTTTCCATTTTT
>JASEVX010001286.1:0-18862 GCA_031761405.1 Serripes groenlandicus | reverse complement strand
GCCATAAGATAGTTTTATTCGCGAAAGCATGAACAATTCACTGGTAATACCAATGTAGTAAACCGTGATTTCATCCATTACGACATGTATGTTCGTCATACGAAAAAATAAAAAGCAAGTCTAATGTGGTATGTCAGACAGTGTGTACAGAGTTATGTTAGTTTTTATTTTTATTTCAATCTTTATTGCTTTACCTTCAAATCATTAACAAGACATCTTAACCCTTTCCTACACACAGCAAATCTGCAGCAGACGACTTTAGGCAAAACAAAATATGGGGGGGGGGGGGGGGGGGGGGGGGGGGGGGGGGGGGGCGATCTACTAATGAAAGCATACTATTTAAATCGAGTTGATAATATTGTGGCACAATACATTGTATATAATAAGCAATTTATCCCTTTGTTGCAGTTTAATTCAAAAGTCGTCTGCTGCAGATACGTCAGAACTTGTCTGCATGTATGAAAAGGCAAAATGAATGACATTAAAGTATGTGTATGTCCAGAAAACAACGCACTAGCAAATCAGTATTTCATTATTTGTATCTGAAATGTTAAACTGCCTATTACATACACGAGAAAAAAAATCACAACTATCGAGGAATTGTTTAAGTCATAAATAAAAAACGCACTACCAAATCAGAATTTCATTATTATATCGGAAAAGTTCATAACTCTGCCTGTACCATACAAGACTAAAAAAAATTCACAACAATCGAAGAACTGTTAAATTGATAAATATAAAACGCAATACCAAATCCGTATTTCATTATTTTATCGGAAGCGTTCATAACTCAACCTTTTACCATACAATACAAAAATACACACATCTATCGAGTAATTGTTTAATTTATCTAATACTTGAGGTTTTCCATAGTTGCAGCCGCATACACCCTGATTAATTTGAGAACATTAAAGGCGCTTTTGAATCACGTCTGATAAGGCTCTAAGCTTATCACTTTGAAGTTACAATTACTTTACGGAAGTGAGCGTCTTGGTCTTGATACCGGGTAAATCCCATTCTTATAAGATTTTCAATATACGTCTTGAAGTTCTCCTAGAAACTGGTGTTTTTGTCTGGGTGGTCGGGCTGTGTATAACTAACCCTTTTCCCCCCTACGTACATCACAACATGCATGCAGTTGACGACTGTGAAAATACATATTTGGAAAACGATTTATGATTAAAACGTCAAATTGTAGAATATATTTGAAAACATTGTGAGGAAAGGAGAAATCATTAGCAATTTCTCGTTTTGCTACAATATATGCATAAGTAATCTGATGCGGATTTGTAAAATTACGTTTGCTTATGGAAAAGAGTTAAATGGATGTCGGCCCGGAGGTTTTTATATAATGTCTTGATGTTTACCTACCACAGTTACTACACGTATTTTACTCTATCATTATTATTATTATTATTATTATTATCATCATCACCATCATCATCATCATCATCATCTTCAGCATATTCATCATCATAATATTTATCATTATTATTATTATAATTATCATTATTATTGTCATTATCATTATTATAATCATTATTATTATAAATATTATTATTATCATCATCATCAACATCATCATCAGTGTCGTCATAATTGTTATCATAACTACCGTTTACTTCCACTGGAAACATATACTTAGATAAGATTCAGTTTATCGAAAGATCATAGAAGATTCAGAAATGTTTAAGACTAGAAATTTTACAATTCAAAAATGAAGAACTAGGTCGTTTAAAGGTCGTTTAAAGAGTGAGAACTGGTGCACATTGCGTGTCCTTTTCTTTGTTTCATACCGGGTTCACATAAATTTCTAGATAATGTAATTAACTCCGTGTTGAAGTTTCGCCTTACTTTTGATAAGGACTCTTTTTCCCTTCTGGCACAATTAAACTACATAGTTTTCGTACTTTGTTTAGTAAATGAAAATACTTATAATACACGGAAAATAACATAACATAACAATCTATATAATAAAAGATGATGTTGCTATATTATGGTTGCATGTGTTCTGTCTGTATTCCTGCTTCAATAATCATGAATGGAACCGTCCAAACTGAAGATAAATTCAATGAAAAATAACTTTTGATGGTTTCGTAAGAAGTGAATTTTGAACCAATTATTCGGGAACACGGATCCTACCTAATCCAGCGCCATGAAATAATCTAGCCTTTATGTTTTCAATCATTGAATACGTTTAGAGTAAATATTTTAAATCGATGTTACAAATGAACATATACTTAACTCTTTCAGCGCCACAGGCAATATTGAGATGTTTGCAAACAATACAGATTCAGGTGAGTCAGCTCGTAACGAGCTGTCTCACCTGAAATCAGCATTGTTTGCATTTTAGATATAGAAGTATTCTAAAATTCATATCACATGAAAAATAGAAAAGGCCGATTTTGAACAAGGAAGAGTCTATCTTAAACAATTCGGCGCTGAAAGAGTTACCACGGATAATGTGTTTTTAAAACATCCATTTAATTTATAAATTTATCCAGAGTTCATTTGTTACCGTTAAATTAATGTTTATTTTCTGCAATTTACAGATGGTATTAAAAGGAAATGAGGTAATTAAATACAGCAACTCGTTCTTTAACCGTCTACCTGATGTGATAGTTTAACCCATTCCCACATACAACAAATCTACATCAGAAAACCGTGTAATCATATTGACAGAAACCTGACAAATCTCCATAAAAGATAGCTTAGTTGTTAAATAAAGTTGAAAACATTGTGTCCAAAGGAGAAATTGCTCATCATGAGCAATTTTACCTTTAGCCACAATGTTTTCAAATGTCGTCTGCTGCAATTACGTCAAAAGAGTCTGCAGTGGGAAAGGGTTAAGAGGCGTCTGTTTAAAAAAATATCTGGAGAATGTTTTTTTTTTTTTTTAAATGTTGAAGTATATTTTAGAAACAAATTTGGAAGCATCGTGAGGAAAAAGAATAACTGGACGTTTTGAACGTTTCTTATGACTCGTAATAATTGTAAACGTCGGCTGTGAATCATGCGTCAAATGGCGTGTGTTTCAATGCAAACAAAAAGGAACCCTATCCCACATACAAGCAATCTGCAGCAGACGAATTCTGAAAACATCTAGTCAAACAAATGGAAAATATCTATATATTTTTTTAATCAATATTGAATAGAATTCAAAACATTTTTGGAAAGAACTTGCTGAAATATGGAAACAGTTTCTCCATTTTTCCCACACTGTTTTTAAAAGACGTCTTCTACAGATGCGTCAAAACGAGGCTGCTAAATTAAACAATTTCCCTCATGTAGACGCACTATGACGCATCTACAGCAGATGGCTTCCGAAAACACATAATTAATAATTTCTCCATTTGCCACACTAAATTTCAACTCTATTCAATAAAAAGGTTTTCATTAATAAAGATTTTTTCCTAGATAATTTCAAAGTCATCTGCTTCAGTTTTTTGTTTGTGGGAAATGATTAACACGTAATCTATGCGAACTGAGGTGATGCACTTGATACAATTACTGATAACAATCAAATAACACTTTTGTTTTTATATTGTTCAATATGTATCCAGATGCTTTAATTTTAACAGGTTTAAACATATTAAAACAACATAAAAACAGATGTAAGTGCAAATGGCGTATTATTTTGAATCCGTAATTATATAATAATTGTTTTAAGAAAGTTAAAATCTAAAGTTTCAACGAGTAAAGCATTTTTTAATTAGGAAATATAATGTACTAATTGAATCAGTTTTCATGTTCTGATGTCTCCTCTCTTTTCTCCCCCGACATATTATTTTAATCTGTTGTGCAGGAATGAAACTCTCAGTTAGAGATTGAGATGATCTTAACCTTACACTGGAAACCTATGAAAGTATGAC
Source organism: Serripes groenlandicus (assembly GCA_031761405.1). NCBI lineage: Eukaryota > Metazoa > Mollusca > Bivalvia > Cardiida > Cardiidae > Serripes > Serripes groenlandicus. The sequence goes on along the minus strand of JASEVX010001286.1, from coordinate 14,990 downwards.
TATTGACTTTAAGCTGTTCCTTCTCTCTTTATATTATATGCTATTGTATCATTGTTGTTTTAAGTTATTATATTAAATACATTGTAAAGAAGGGATCATAATGAATTTACTTAATTGTAAATGTAAACACATATATGATTAAAAGAGAAAGTTAAAAGGCAGTAATATTAATTATTATTGTAACAATGCATTTTTAAGTTTCATGACGAAAAGGCAATTTTGGACAATGTAACTTTTAGCCAGTTGCTTTTAATGAACTTATCACAATAGACTACTTAAAAATACATCACTCTTGGGAGAAAAGCGTAATTCTGATACGAAATTAAATATAAGGTGTGGTAAACCGAGAAATTGTTTGAGGATAAAAAATATGCAAAACTGTTACAACCCACTCCCCCGGCCCTAACAAACACACACTTTAGATTAAAGAAGCGTATACATATATGCATGTTTTTCACTTATGGCTATAATCAACCGTAAAGAGGTCGGGGTTGGTTATAGAAGATTGAATTCATCACCTAGGATCGTTATCATTCTGCATCCGTATTCAATGCACATCTGAATGTTTGCCTGATATCAAGTTTAAACCTTTCCAACATACATACAACAAAAATACACCTGATGATTTTGAAAACATGTATGCACAACTATAGAAAATCACTATAAAACAGTTTATATAAGTTGAAAACATTGTGGTCAAAGGGGAGAATGTGTTTTTTTTAAAATACGTCTGCAAGTGGGAAAGGTTTAAGAGTCACTTGTATTTGACACGGTACGAGGACAAATTTACCAAGTGGAAAATTAACAGTATTATCTTGGTGCATATATCCACATGTATTATCAAATATTGTGGGAGGAAACAACATAAATGATGAGTACATGTCTTTACTCTCTTCCCATCAATGTTTAAAAACGTATTGTGAAGTAGAGTGGTCTGATTCAGTGGGACAATATTAAATTAAACATTTAGCATTTTTAAGACAATAATATTTTAAGACAGTAAAATTACTGCCACAATGTTTTGAATCTAACAATAACACAAGTAGTAAAAACCTGGGATGGGATTGTATGCACTATTTTTAAGTATGTATTAAACAAAATTGAGAAATAACAAGTGTAACATTACATATCTGTATATGTTAAACCTTTCCCAAATATAGACGCTTTCTGATGCCTCTGCAATAGACGGCTTTTTCAAAACATGGTGATAAAAGGAGAAATTGCTCAAGACGAGAAATGTTTCAAGTCGAATCAGTTATAGTACTTTCATTTAAAGGGGGTTTCCAAATGTTTTCGGCTATGTTTTCAAAGTCCTCTGCTGCAGAGTTGTTGCATTTGGGAAAGGTATTCGTGTCATCTTTAAAAGATGTATATGTTCCTCTTGTTATAAGTGCATCTGATATTTCGTTTCTAATTTTCTATGCACGAAGCCATAGGTTAAATGTCTTCAGATGCATGTGATATATCGTTCTTTGAATATAAGTGACCACAAAGTTTTGATATGTAACACAGTTATAAGGAATGTGCACGATTAGCCTCAATAAAAGTAAATCTCGCATTGTTGTCTATTGTTCATTGTTTATCTTTTCCTGACATTGTTTGAAATAACCGATCCACTGGTTAATATGAATAAAACAAAAAACATCAATGTAATTATTTGAAAGTCCAAATGTTTCATTTGTTTTTCAGCTATACTGAATTGAGTCATCTGATAATGAAATGATACACTTTATATGTATAACTAATTGTCTTTCACTGAATACATACTTTAAATATTATCGTGTTATATCCAAAGCAAAGATAGCGTAAATGAATACTTTTCGAATGAATTATTTTAAAGTGATAAAAGAAAATTGGACTTAATCTTTATTATCGAACTCTTTTTTCAGGAACTTGACTTATTTTTGTATTGTTTTAATGTTGCTGTATCCGTCTTTTTAACTTATTTCTTATTGTTTGTAGTATATGTCTGCATGAGTCTTATGGACAACTAGAAAGACACTTTTATATATATATATCAAGAAAGTCGTCTCATATCAAAGAAAATTAATGAAACAAACATACAGACACTTTCAGATGCCTATGCAGCAAACGACTTTAATAATAAAAAAAATGGTGGCAAAAGTAGAAATTGCTCTTTTGCCCCCATGTTTTCAACTCTATTCAATAGTTATAAATTCATGTTTAGAAATTTTCAAAGAATACGTCTAGATGTTTTCAAAGTCGTCTGCTGCAGAACTGTTGTATTTGGAAATTAATAAAGTCTATGTGACTGTATGAAATCTGGAAAGATGGCGATTAATTCTTTATCTTAGAGCTCTTATTCTTAGAGGGTTTTCACGTGAGTGTATTTTCTGATGCATTAAACACGTAAACTGTTCAGCACAATCGGAAAGCACATAAATGACAGAGAACAACAGAGATCGAAATGTTCTTCAAAAGCCGTGTAAAGCACAACAATAGTGTATCGTGTGCATGTTGCATGTTTAATGACCATAAAGATAAATGTGTTTTTTTCCTCACTCGATAGAAGTCTCAATACAAAACGTGTACATACGTTAAGGCGTGTGTGTGCTCACTATTTAATTATTTATAGAACGACATTGAAAAACCTTTTTTTTTTTTGTTAACCCAGAAAGAATATCTCGTGATAGAATTCGTGATAAACGAGAACGAATACAGGAGCATTAGTTACTATTCTAAAATACATATTTGTGCAAATGCCACAGTCCAACCAAAGTCTTCACTATCCGTCCATATGTTAAATGGACCGCAATACATATTATAACAAAAACAACAACAAGTGCAACCACACTGGTTATACTCCAATTAAACATTAAATGACGCCAAACCGGCAAGACAACAAGAACCTAAATCGTCAGACGCGGCACGTGTATACATATGTATGCATTATAGTCCGTATACACTGGTATATACATTCCTGTAAGTTTAATCGACAGTGTGGGTGTGGGGGCAAACTATATGAGATGAGCTGCCAGAGCTCGGGATTAATCAACGTTGTTGGGGTTGTATCCCACATTTACAATGCAAGCTCAGATTAAGAGAACAACACTATACATACTAGAAGTATACAGCGCGCAATATAGAAAAAACAATTGCTTTTGTTTACATTATCAAAACACGTAGATAGTAAGTGATGGTCAATGAGGCATGAAATGACGCCTTTATCGAAACAAGTCGGAACAGGAGCAAGAGTATAACTCACTACTACTATTTAAAAAAAAAAAATCGAAGCATCTATGTTTTATTCTGAAGATATTTGCATTTTGAAATGTAACCAATATTGAATTCTAGTTATAACACACAAGTCTGCTATTTACTTAGATCCCCATACAGTATTTATAAACGAATAGATTATAATAAATTGTAATGTATTCTCAGTGACTCGGAAACTTTAATGTGGCTGAGTGATATATTATTTGTAAATATGTGTTTTTTATAATGTATACTTTATATATTTATATATAATGATCTGTAAATTGTACATTTTGTACAAATGGTATGACATGCTGTATATGCATACTGTTTATTCTGTTCTTATATGGTTATCTCTGTGTCCCTTGCAGATGACTAGTATTGAAAAACAACAACATTGTAGCAAAAGAAGAAACTGCTCATAATGATCAGCTTCTCCTTCTGACACATTTCCCCCAGATTGTTTCAAGTAAAACAAAAATATCAATGTTAGAAGTGTTCTACATTCTGGCAGATATCTTCAAAGTCGTCTGCTAAATCTTTGTTATATGTGGGAAGGTGGGTTAAGGCGATGGTTCTTCTATGTACGCGAATCTATTCCTTGAACAGTCAGTAATCAGAACTAGCTAGATCATAATATGTCTACCTTAGTTATGACCGTTTGATATAAATGTCCACAATGTTGATGTTGATGAGAAAGAAGCATTAACCATTTACCACAGAAGACTTTTTGAAAACATCTTGACAAAAGGAGAATTTCCTCATTATGTAGGGAAACTGTCATTTATGAATAAGGCTTTCGTTGGGTTTTTTGCCCAAATGATTACAAAGTCGTCTGCTGCAGATTTGCTGTATGTGGGAGTATATAAAGTATGTTAAAGGGTTTCTGTAAAATGAATATTTGTATTTGTAGCTTTAAACAACTCACATATATAGTCCTGTTTGATTGAATTCACTGCTTTAAATGTTAACATTTCTTTTCTATAGAATAAAGATCTGAATGAAGTACTTAAAATAAAAACAATGCTTAAACTATTCTCGATCTCATCGATAATTCATAAACAGAATTGTTCTACTTTTACTTTTTAATTCATCACGATTAAAACCCCAAACATTTGATGTCCGGTGTTTTTTCTGTTTGTAAACCATATGTTCTTAAGTTAAGCAAAATACTAGTTTTACAATGTGATTTCTTTTAAATAAATCGAAAATAATCTAATTGCTCATTTTTTATCATGTATAAGTCCTTGTAATTAATTTTTATTTGGGGACCTTTTTGGATTTCATGCGAATGAAGAAATAAGATAAGTTCTTATAGGCCTACCCAATTTTTTCGTCCATACTATGTACTGTTAATTTAGCAAAACTGTGTGTGTTTATTTATTAATCTCAAACAGGATGAATTAAAAGGAATAGATAAATAAATAAGTAAATAAATATTATAATAGTAATTAGTATCACCACCACCCTTATCATTATAATTATTGTTTTATTTACTATCATCATTCTTTCGCTTCTTAATATTATAATTATCATCACCATCATTATTAGTATGTTAACTTGTATTAAGAATACTATTATCATTATTGTTATATTTGTTAATTATCATTATTGTTATATTTGTATTATCATTATTGTTATATTATTGTTATATTTGTTATCATCATTATTGTTATATTTGTTATTATCATTTTTATTATCATTCTTCTTATTATTATTATTATTATTATAACTGTTATAACTGTTATCTTCATCATCATTATTACTAGTACATTTTGTGTATTTAAAATCGAATAGCTTTTGGTGAATTTGTTCCCTCAAAACTAACTACACACATGATAAATTTATTTCCATTTCCCCATGTTTAGCTTCTGCATCATTGCACCGATGGTTACATATATCCATTTAAACCGAATTGAGAAAACAATATAACTATTTTAATTCAACAGGTAAATCACACACATTAGTAATAATCCATTTTTAAAACATGTTTAGAATGCTATTTTGTTGATGCGTTCATGTTGATAGTATTCTTGTAAGTTCAGCAATAAAATGATATAGTTAAAAACACGAAACTGTTTAAACTAGATAAGATACATGATGCTGCCCGTATTAAGCATGTTGATTCTGTACTTCCGAGTTCAACAATAAAGAAATGTCTGTCCATTCCAAATATTTAAAAATAAAATAAAATATATATTTAAACCCCCTCCCTAGTAACCAAAAAACCCAGCCCGAGGGTCTTGAAACCGGGAAGAAGATGTCCACGCTAGGTACATTAAACTTTCAAACGTCTCCCCCATTATCATCGAACATGTTAGGACTGAATTAGAGGATCACAATGGTCGGACTGTACGCTAACATTTAATGTGTTTTTTATTGTTTATTGCTACTTTTACGATCTCGTGCTAAATTAACGATTATGCCTTGAAAAATGCAGGATCGTAAAATCTGCAAACCCCCACATAAAACATGGAAATTAAAGAGGGTCCGAGGGTCGGGGAATTAGCAAGAATTGTTACCCTAAACCCTCTAATTCACAGTGGTTTATTATAAGGAGATTCCTTGTAATCAAATACATAAATACGGTAAATTAATAAGTTTGATGTCCGAAACAATAAAACTCCGTCCATGTGAGTACTAATTATACCTATTTTCAAGTGTATAGAGATATAATATTTCATCCAGCAAGAACTACGGTATGTTCCCTATGTTTATATTATTAATCAGCAACAACAAAAAGTATTTAACACTTTCCCTCATATAGACGCTTTCTGACGCGTCTTTTGAAAACATGGCGACAATAGAAGAAATTGCTCAAAACGAGCAATTTCTCCTTTTGTCACCATGGTTTCAACCCTATTCAATTATTGTACTTTCATTTAAAGAGAGTTCCCAAATGTGTTCAGGTATGTTTTCAAAGTCGTCTGCTGCTTATTCGTGCTATGAGGGAAAGGGTTAATTAACTCTTACAGCATTGAATTAAGTTATGTAGACTCTCCAATGTTCAAAATCAGGCGACATCATTTATCTTATAATATGAGTTATGGAATTTTTTTTTTTAAATACAAACAATGATGAGTTCATGAGTTGCAGCTCGTTACGAGCTGACTCACCTGAACCTGTACTGCTTGCAAAACAACTTAATATTCCCATTGGAGCGGAATTAGTTATAAAAGGTAAATTGTATTGTTATATATATCTAATTCCATATGGAATAGCACTCTTTCGAAAGAGTAGCCTATTATTGTTTTGTACAAACGTATTGTACTTGATATTAGTGTTACGTGGGGCTCTTCAGAAAAAACATTGTCTATGTTGTGATTTTTGTTTGTTTAAATTGCTATAAAACTTGTAGTGTTTATGCAATAAAATATATTGCATTGTATTGTATTGCATTGTTTTTCGTTATCCCAAGTCTTAAAACATTCTATATGATGCATCTGTAAACTTATTCAAACGGGAAATAAACAACATCGAATGACCATTGACAGTTACCATTGTGAAGATTCTCGAAATGATGTACATGTATATTAATTTAAAACAAATATGAAATTCGTTAAAAGTAGCAATAACGATCGACGCGCTAAATACGTTCATTTATGGAGAGATTAGTTAGAATATGTGGACGTTACATAACTGGCGCCGTTACGACCCGTCAATAATAATATATAGAATCGCAAATCAGAAAAGAAATTTGTATTAATGGCGATAGCTGATCAATTCACATCATTCATTTTAAAAATCGTTTAAAATGTCTTTTCTTTTAGGCCACGCAATCCAGTCTTTTTAAATTATAATGTTGAGGTTTATTTAAGTTCATTGAATGGTTATGAAGTACGAAATGATCATGACCCTTGGTTATTAAACTTGCTTTACTCAGCCTCTTTCAGGCCCCCTTGTAACGCATATTTCAATGGTTTTCAACACCGCAAAATAATGAACATATTGTACAATACAAAGAACCGAACACTTGTCACCATTTTATTCCGTGGTTTGTATTTTGTCCTTGCGTGATTAATCGCATTCTGACACGTTCTGTTCTATGCATGCATAATATTAGTGTTTCGTATGTGTTCGCGTAGCAAACACATTTACGTATTTACATATAAACTTAATTTGTTAAAGCGTATCTTTAAAGCGAATCTAGTAAATGTCATATGTCATAATTTTAGTGAGAAATATGAATTGGCCAGATGTTAAATCGCTGTAAGCCTATTCTCCCGTCCATTTACATTTTTTAGATAGTCCTTACTGGTAAACAACTACAGAGACATTATGTCAAATGAGGGAAAATTACATCCTTTATTTAATCTAATGAAAGGATATCGTTGACTTACTAATATTACTTTGTCAAGCTGTAGATTATGTATGGGTTTTCGACTCAGTTCACAACAATGGTAACTGCATCTAAGTGACAAGTCTATTTGTGGTTGGTTTGAAATCTACATATTGCAGTATATTATTCATTCGTGTGTATGTTTTCACATTATCTTGTGTATTGTACACCCTTCTAATGTATATGAAGGGGATTAAAATACAAATGAGATTTTTAGCCGTTTATCACGATGTTTAATATCAACGCAAAGGTTTGTGTTATTATCAACAAAACAGAACATTATTTTCCAAATTAAGCATTTACAGATCATAGTTGGTATACACGAATATAAAATATTATCATATAGAACATACTATTTCGAAAACGAAATTTTCTACGCATATTAAGAAAATAGGCAAATATACGCGACGTGAAGTTATTTTGAAAATGGTAATTAGTTATTTTTTCTCTTTGTATATGCAGCAATTGCTTATTATCCTAAACGGTTAATATTTACAGAGATACATGTAGTGTATAGCATATGTCTGAAATTGCCTTACTTACTTTAAGGAAAGAAAGTCGGTTTATTACATTGTAAACTGAATACAAAACCGTGAGTATGTCTAAAATTTGTGATAGTTATTTTTAATGCGTTATTTATGGAAACGGGCGAAGAACGGTACGTTGGAGTCGTAATGATATGCAGACATTAGAGAATGAATTTAACTATTTCCTTGTTTGTTTTGTTACTCATCACACGAGGAATTTCCCGGCGAAATATGTATAACAAAACTATGAATAGGAATTGATAAATCGCATGCCGAGTAAGAAACATTGTCGTAAACAGGAAATCTTTTTTATGAAGCGAACACTCGTTTTGCGGTAATATTTCGATATGCCGTCTCCGGCAGATTAGGGACAATATTATTCGTTTACGGAAATAAATTCAAAAGTAAAGAATGTTGGATATAACGTACCGACTATCCCCATCCAGGGGTAATATGGCGTTGAATGTTCTGGAGGGCTGCTAGGCTCCTTCAAATCCTTTTGTAATATAGTGTTACAATTTCCAGTATGTGCATCTATATTAGAGGAATAGGGACTGCTGCTATTATGCGTAGAGTCCGGTGAATTGGAGGTACCATTCCAGCTCCCCTCCGCCGTCGAACAATTTGGAAACGATCTGTGGATCGTATGCGTATTTTCCTCTCCGGGCGGATATCCCGGGACCCGTCCGGCGTTCACCCCGTGGGTGCCATGGTGCTCCCGACTGTAGAGCGATGAGGTGTCGTGGTTTTGATGAGCTGGATAGGTATTCGCAATCCTTTGATGGTGTTCACTATTAAAACCTGTGTTATGATATCCCATCTGTTCCGCGAAACGCGAAGCAAAAAGTCCGTAATTCCCTGCACTATATCCCACATTACTACTCACATGTGGATTTTCACTGGAATATTGCGCAAAAAGCGACGCTGGATAGTACGAGTTCATTTTTCTGTTATAAATTTACTATAAGTTTTAATAACTGACTACATGACCTATTCCGATGGTAGTAAAACTTGTGATTTGTGGCTCTTTTTGCCCACTGTCCGCCCGTATAAATCATTTGCATACAAATCACTAGCGTGACGCATCAACCAATCAGAGAGCAGTATTTTTCCCCATAGTTCGGCCTTTCATATCAGAAAATACTGTATCGCACACGAAGACGGCAGAGAAGATCCGAAATGTAAATAAAGCGATATTTTCGTGGTGGCTCTTTTTTAATGTGCTGTATTCCGCCGCCCATATTATCGCACCTTTTGCTTTTATAACTATTTATTTTACGACGTACTCGCTATACTTTATTTACGTTTTAACTTTACTGTAATTGTTTGATAATTTACTATATAGTAACTACATTAATATATCGAGAAATTCAGATAAAAAAACCAAACAATTAATGCAGTATAGAAAAAGTAACATTTATTTGATACACGAAATGTGTACCTTTTTCTGAAACATTTTCCGTGAAGAATTATATAAATTGAAAATTATGTAAACAATATGAATAAATAAATTAAATAAATTTCGTAACAAAAATAAAAAAAATAACCAAAGTAGTTACTCATTTCATCACCTTTAAAACCCACGGTTTATGCCACCAGTCTGTAAGTGATCATATTTTTGTTCTTATTTTTTTTTTTTTTTTTTTACAGTGTGTGGAGATTGTCTTTAAGGGAGTATTAATCACTTTTATAGGGAATTAAAGGGATAAAAAAGACATTCCATTCCGTTAAAGCGATAGTTGCAATGCGTGGAAATTGGTCCAATTAAAATGAATTTCTCGTTATCCCTGAACATATTTGTCTCCCGAGAGTGATATATTTCAAGCAAAGTTTCTGTAAAAATAGTAAAATATCCGATAATTGAAACGAGTCTATAAAAAAACCCAGAGACGTAACGAATACAGGAAAAAACATAATGACGTCGGTTCTGGTTAGACCGCTTCTATAATGATCATGATTATTGTTGTTTTTTTGCTACGTTATTTAATTATTCTGTAGTATATTATAATTGGAGGGGATTTTTGCAGCTTTTATATAATCAGAACTCTAGTTAAGCGGTGTTTTGCATGCTCTGGAATCGTTATTTGACCCTTAAACCCTATGTTGTGGGTACTCAAAAGAATCGTCTCCGCGAGACGATTCTTTTGAGTACCCACATCATAGGGATTAGTGAGATAATAAGAGAGATATTGTTGGGAAAAGAGCTGAACATCCCTATTTATCTGGACCTCTGTAAAATAAAATATAAACGATGATCTGCGAACACTGATCTTAAGGTTGTATTTTTCTGCGACCAATAAAGATTTAGATATGCCGTCTTATCTGACACTGCACTGTTCGCCAATGATTAATTCATTGAAAAACAGTTTCTATTTTGATCTCATAAGCATGAACGCGCCGGCAGATTATTTTAGTCCAGAGGTTTAATAGTTACTGTTTAATTTCTGATGACGAATGTATGGCTTCCTGCAGAGAGTGATGCCTGAACATTTCCCTTCATACAGACACTTTTCTGACGCATCTGCAGCAGACGACTTATGAAAACATTGTGGCAAAAAGAAGAAATTGCTCACAATGAGTAATTTCTCCTTTTGTCATTCTGATTTAAACTCTCTTCATCAGCATGATCATCAACAGCATTCTCATCATCGTCATCACCTTTATTATTATCAAATTTATTATTATTTATTCATTATTATTATTATTATTATTATTATTATTATTATCATTATTATTATTATTGTTATTATTGTTATTATTGTTATTATTATTATTGTTGTTATTGTTAAAAGCAGTAGTATTACTATTATTATTCCAGCGTATTTATTATTATCGTTATTTCTAGCTGAATGAGTGACTTTAAATAATATTAATAAATGCACGATTAATTTCTACAGCTAGAACATTATTTACACACTACCTTAATTTTGTATCCACCTTTTATTAAATTCATACATATTGTATGTATATCTGTATGTATTTGAAAGGGAATCATGTAACATCATTACTAGCGCTTCAAGTGGTTAGTTTCTGACCTTTCTCAGGTCAAAGTTGTTTATTTCAGCATAAAACTTAACTGTATCCTGCTAGGCTTAAAAAGTTATATCTAGTTGTCATAATAATGTAAAAAATAAATATACATGGCGCTCCGTACTTTTTTTTACACGTTGGTTTATATGTACACGAATATTGATAGTACATGATTGCACCAGACATTGTAAATAATAGAGCGGGTGAATCTATAAGTGTCTACTTCAGTGGTGTTGTGGTAGGTCGTGCAGGGAGGTGGCTGCTTCAATCCCCTATTGCATGTCATATGAACTATTTTTTTAAATGGTATTAACGGCTTCCTACGACTGAATTGCTGGTTTGATGATACATGGACCAGCAGTATCGGTAAGATACCAATGGAACAGCGTGATATAACTGAACAAAAGTAAGATACCAATGGAACAGCGTGATATAACTGAACAAAATGTTGAAAGCGGTGTAAAATACCATGCGAAAACAAAACACAAACAAACATTGAATATACAGGATCACAATGGGTTTTCTTCTGGTATTTATTTCATATTGAGGGCTTCAAGCAAGCACGTATTGCTTGAAGCCATGGCAAAGATGTGTAGGTTTTAACCCGTCCACATGTACACGCTTTCTGACGCCTCTGCAGCAGAACACTTTTGAAAACATTGAGGCTAAAGGAGAAATTGCTCATCATGAGCAATTTCTCCTTTTGCCACAACGTTTTCAACTTTATTCTTATTTTGTTCAGTTATAGAGAGCTTCCATTATTTTGCCTAGATGCTTTCAAAGTCACCTGTTGCAGATTTGTTGTATGTGGGGAAGGGGTTACTGGAACATTTGCGTAGTGATATTCCTTTCTTAAAAAAAAGTCCGTCAAACTTTATGTATCGCAATGTCGGTACACCATCATCTTTCTGAAGACTCATATGACCCAACTAAGCAATTGGCCTTTTACTTGTTGTTTGTGTTAGCAGCGCTGAGAAGAAGGATTCCTAAATATAACAGAACATACATAACAGAATATAACATAACATTGTTTATCCTTTTTTTGTATAAGTTTGTTTTTGGTTCAAATATATTGTATCCATAAATTTCAATACAAATGATCGTTTGACTTGTAAACACTGCATTAAACTTAATTCCTTTTTCAAATTAATTACTTTGAAATATATTTAAATACATAAAATGTAACGCACATTTTCGCTTGAGTAGATTCTAAAATTAGGTTAAAAACATGGGTTAAGTTAGGTTATCTGTAGGCACTGTACTGTGTATATTGATATACCAAATTAATTTGATGAAGAAAAAAAAAGAGACTTAAAAAACCCAGAAGATAAACAATAGATTGTTATCATTCTGACTTTTATTTCATGATGTAGACATGTTTTAAGTCAGGGTAATAAAAGGGACCACGCCGTGGGAAAAGCATTACCCTCGGGGAGTTAACGCCTCTAACAGGCTTCTGAGTGAATCCAATTCAATTTCTTTATTTCTCCAAGTTTGTACAACGATAAAAATATGAGGTATGAAAATCAGCATTACAAACGGTGAAACAGAATGACATATATATAAACATAATAGAATATGGGACAACTCTCTTGCAGTGGATTGATTCATCCCTGGATTCGGTTAGCCGAGTCCCCGTTAGCTCAATCCAGGGGTTGTTAGTTCGAAGCCCTAGCTCGTCCAACATTCTTTCCGACGTTGTTACTGTGACAGCCGTCATTCGTTTACCACCATTGGTAACAGTCTATTTGGAAAAGCAGCCAGTTGCTTGAAAAGTATGTTGTGAGGAAACACACGGGTATGTGAACTAGCCGCCGCGATATGAGTGACACATTGTTGAACACGGCGTTAAACCCAAATCAATCAATCAAATTGAAATTGGTTAACCCTTTCCCTCATACAACAATTCTGCAGCAGACGACTTTGACCATATTTTGGAAATGGAAAATCTCTATAATTGAATGGATAACCTATGACTAAAAGTAGAAAACATTGTGGCAAAAGGAGAAATTGCTCGTTTTGAGCAATTTCTTCTTTTGTCATAATGTTTTCAAAAAGCCGTCTGCTGCAGAGGCGTCAGAAAGCGTCTATATGAGGGAAAGGGTTAAGGTCATCCATGGCAGTGTATTCAATATATATCTAATCCGGGATTGAGGAAGACTTATCGTAGTGTATACGATAGCGACGCTTGCTGTCGACCAAGGGGTTTGCGTGTTCGAACCCCAACTCGACCATCATTCTTCCCCATGCTTGTTCAATAGTCAATGCGGCGGCTTCAGGTGCTATTCGCCTAGCACGTCAATGCGGAATATCATTTATATTGTTACCACAGTGGATTCTTACTCGGCAGTGAACATAGTTTTATTTATATTACAACAATTGTTAAGATGGTATCATTTATTTTTTATTGAAGGTAAGGTTTCGTATCCACAAGGTGAGCCACGACTTGGTATAATAGGCCACGCGCGGTTCTCCGTATTTAAGACCACTTGGACCGCCTTATCCATACAATTTCAACACGCCAAACATTTAATGATGTTTTCTGGATTGTCTTGACCAGTTTCAAACCAGATGTCTTCTCTTTTCGTAAACTGTGGCGGCCATGAAGCGTTAACGGATGTTGCATACCTGTCCGACCTTTCACCGTATACCGAGTGCACTTTGCAACATTTATACAATGACATTGCTTGACCCTTTACCACATACAACACACATGCAGCGGACTACTTTTACGGTATCTTGAATTGCCAAGTATAAAACTGTCATTAAACAGAGTTGAAAACGTTGTTGCAAAATGAGAATTTGCTCATTATCGCATTTCTTCTTTTTTTTTTCATTTGCCATAATTTTCTGAACGATCTCTTCTCTGCTACAATCGCGGTACACTGTGGGAAAGGGAGGGTTAAATAAAAATGTTTGATTGATGCCGACAAGATTTCAACGCTCAGGTTTATGTATACGATAAACAAAAGGAACATTTACTGCCCAAAAATTAGCTCAAGGAACCCGCTAGGCAGGGTATGTGGTCGTAAAAAGTTGGGCAAAGCGTCTGTCTGTCACAGACTCTTGTCAGTGGTTTTGCTCTGTGTCAAGATTGCGCCTGTCATCCTCTGTTGAAATGAACAAGATTCGTCTGTGAGGGAAACACTTCAGTACACTTGAATCAATCCCTGAAGTTAGGATATATATATCGGCAATGACTTGAATCAGACCTTTAAGTTAATATATCTGCATAGACTGGAATTAGTCCTATACGTTAGGATATATATATATATATATATATATATATATATATATATCGGCAATGACTCGAATAAGTCCTTTAAGTTAAGATATATATCAACATAGACTGGAATTAGTCAGCCTCTCTCTCTCTCTCTTTCTCTCTCTCTCCCTCTCTTTCTCAATCTCTCCCTCTCTTTCTCTCTTTCTCTCTCTCTATATCTCTTTCTCTCTCCCCCCTCCCCCTCTCTTCATCTCTCTCTGTATTTCTCTTTCTCTCTCTCTCTCTCCCTTTCTTTCTCTGAAATGAGTCCCCATCTTCTCTCTATATATCTCTCTCTCTTTTTCTCTCTATCCCCCTCTCTCTTTCTCATTCTTTCCGGCGTTTTTACTGTGACAGCCGTCATTCGTTTACCATCATTGGGATAACAGTCTATTTGGAAAAGAAGCCAGTTGCTTGAAACACACGGGTATGTGAACTTGCCGCCGCGGTATGACTGACACATTGTTGAAAATGGCGTTAAACCCCAATCAATCAAGCAAACTGAAATTGGTTCACCCTTTCGCTCATAAAACAATTGAAACTGGTCAAGACAATCCAGAAAACATCATTAAATGTTTGGCGTGTTGAAATTGTATGGATAAGGCGGTCAAAG
>JASEVX010001285.1:2500-15000 GCA_031761405.1 Serripes groenlandicus | reverse complement strand
TGATGGGATTTACACACGATAAACAGAAATCCGAAATAAATCAACAATATTGCATATATTCATTTAGATTTAGACACTTCCTGTATAATAATAAAGGTTAAATTACAATTTACAATTTTCCAAATTAATATAATTGCGATATTTTATCCGAGTTAAAATTAAAGTTAGATAATTATGTCCAATGTGGTGTCTTAACATTGTGAATTGTAAATTGTGTTTTGAGATTCAAAAATGGCTGGAATTTCGGAAGAAAAAGAACGGTTAGAGATTAAACCAAAACGAAGGGCGCCAAAGGCCCCCAAACCGCCACCGAAACCAAAACGAGACCGGAAGTACAGCAGAGACAGCTCTTTAGTGGTAAATAATATTTCATCATTTCTTGAATTGGCCTATGCTTTAACTCTGTTAGCTTCTAATTTCGAAAAGTAGACTCTTCCATGTTCAAAATCGGGAGAATCCATATTTCAAGTAACAAGAATTTTCGAATATTGTTATAACTAAAAGGCAAACAATGCTGGTCTTACGTGAGGCAGCTCATTTCGAGCTATTTCAGCCGAATATGAATCGTTTGCAAAAAAATCGACATTGCCATTCACGCCAAAAGAGTTAAACCATATCGAGGGCTTGGCGTGAAACGGTTGTAACTAAAATTGGTATTTCTTTTTACCAAGGTTAATCACCTCGCCATAAAGTCTTTATAATCGTTAAATCATTTTTCTTGGTAAACAATGGAAACTTATGTGCCATTGCTCGTACTGAGCAATGGCACCTAAATTTCCATTGTTTACAAAGGGGTCAAAATTGCCCCTAAACCAGGGTTTTCAAAGTAGGTTTTTAGTTACAACCGTTTCACGCCAAGCCCTCGATATATGTGATATGTCCATCTATCGAAAAGTTAATGTTCATCGTTTTCGTGCAAAAAATATTAAGTAAAATGTTCTGACTGTTTTCTACTTGGCTTCCATATTGACATTCACAAAGCAGACGAATTTAAGAATATCAAATCAGACTTCCTCACTTATCAATAAAAATGCGATCTGATGAACTAAACAATCTTCCCAGCCTCATAGTGTCCATTTTGGCTCACCTGACCACGACGTGCTCATTATTTGATCGTCGTCCGTCATCAACAACACGCTAGAGCAACATCCAATTTTCATGAAAGTTTATCAGAACATACATGTTTATCAAATATTGGCAAGATTCGAAACTGGGTCATATGAGGTTAAAAGCTAGGGCACAATGTCAACTTGAAGAAAACTGTGATTACGATCTTGAGGCAGCATAACTTGAGTTTGTAAGACTGTTTGACCTGATGATGTGTTGGTTAATGTTAACACTCTGGAGACCCCTTTTTTCGCTGCAGCAGTGTGAAACTATGTCAGTGTTTGTTGTTGTTTTTGTAGCTTAAAATGCCAAGTCGGAAAATGGACCATGTCAGGTCAAAAGCTAGGTCAATATGCAAAACTGTAGAAAAATCTTGTTAGCACTCTGGAGGTCGCGTCGTTGAACTAGATTATGTTGAAGTATCGTTATAAAGATTATCTTAATGATATCTATGCCAATTTTGCATATGGGTCATATCAGGTCAAAAACAAGGTCACAAGGCCAAATATAAGGTCTTGTTAAAACTGTAGTATTAACGTACTCGACCGATAAATGAGTTATTTTGATTGACTACGTGGTTGGAATTACTCGGGTGGACGATCATGGGCAAAAATGGCCATCTTGTTATTTGTGCGATTTACTCTTCTATTGGAATTTCTGAATGGGTATTAAATATGGATAAGTGTAGACTAGGATAACGTTGAACGATCACCTGATTTGATATCATATGAGGTCGATTAAAACAAAATTGGTACCACTGGTCCTTTTAAACATCTTCCGCATACATCAAATGTGTAGCAGATGACCTTCAAATTATCTTGGCAAACATATGGGATATCTTTATTGATGCAAGTATGATTATTGAATAGAGTTGAAAACGTTGGGGGCAAAAGGAGAACTCGCTCGTTTTGAGCACTTTATCATTTTGTCACATTATTTTCATAGGCGATTGCTGCAGAGGCTTCAGAAAGCGTATATATGTGGGAAAGGTTTAAACGAGGATAAGTGTAGACTAGGATCACATTGTACGATTAAAACGTGCCACTGGCCTTTTTAAGCGAGCAACATTGGTCATAAATCAGACCTGCCGCACCTGTGAACAGTGGGCCACGTCGGTCGTAAATCAGACCTGCTTCACCTGTGAACAGTGAGTCACATTGGTCGTTAATCAGACCTGCTGCACCTGTGAACAGTGGGCCATGTCGGTCGTTAAACATACTTATGGCACCTGCGAACAGTGGGCCAAGTCGGTCGTAAATCAGACCTGCTGCACCTGTGAACAGTGGGCCAAGTCGGTCGTAATTCAGACCTGCTGCACCTGTTAACAGTGGGCCATGTCGGTCGTTAAACAGACTTATGGCACCTGTGAACAGTGGGCCAGGTCGGTCGTTAATCAGACCTGCTGCACCTGTGAACAGTGAGCCACATTGCTCGTTAATCAGACCTGCTGCACCTGTGAACAATGGGCCACGTCGGTCGTAAATCAGACCTGCTGCACCTGTGAACAGAGGGCCACGTCGGTCGTAAATCAGACCTGCTGCACCTGTGAACAGAGGGCCACGTTGGTTGTTAATTAGACCTGCTGCGCCTTTGAACAGTGGGCCACGTTGATTGTTAATCAGACCTGCGCCTGTGAACACTGAGCCACGTTGGTCATTAATCATACCTACTGCGCCTGTGAACAGTGAGCCACGTTGGTTGTTAATCAGACCTGCTGCGCCTGTGAACAGTGAGCCACGTTGGTTGTTAATCAGACCTGCTGCGCCCGTGAACAGTGAGCCACGTTGGTTGTTAATCAGACCTGCTGCGCCTGTGAACACTGAGCCACGTTGGTCATTAATCATACCTACTGCGCCTGTGAACAGTGAGCCACGTTGGTTGTTAATCAGACCTGCTGCGCCTGTTAACAGTGAGCCACGTTGGTTGTTTATCAGACCTTCTGCGCCTGTAAACAGTGAGCCACGTTGGTCATTAATCAGACCTACTGCGCCTGTGAACAGTTTGCCACGTTGGTTGTTAATCAGATATATGTCACATGTGAACAGTGGGTCACAACGATCGTTAATTAAACTTACATAAGGCGAGGTATACAACTCTTTCCCCCATAATAACTCTCACATCATCCAACCAAACCCTATAATGTTGGTAATCAAATGAGACGATTTTTTTTGAGTACCCACAACATAGGGTTTAAGGATCGACTATGGATTTAAGAATTAGCAAAACGGCCCTCAGCTTGAGTTCTGGTGATGACTTATGCATTTGTATCCCCGCACAGTCTCACAAGGTCCTTAACTATCCGCCAATATCGACTATTTCCCTATTGTTTGTATAATAACAGAACTATATAAGTGTAGCCCTATTGATATTACCCCCGAGGATCTTCAATTGATAGCAAACTGGAAAAACAGTATGGTTCATTTTCACCCGGCGAGGCTTAATTAAAGGTCACAGATCAAACTAATCAAGATGTATTTTCATGGAGATAGATAACATCCAAAGATGCTAGAAGGTTGATATATTTTCATTAGACCCTATATGACTATTTACAGTTCGTGCACATATATATGTTATCTTACTTTCCCTTAGGCAATACTTAAATAGTAGGACACAGAGGTCACTGAATAAGTTATAGTTATGACTGCCATTATATACATGTATAGGTCGGTCTATGACTAAATCATCGCGCTGAAAGGAAACCACCACGACTGATGCACCAGTATCCGGTTATACCTATCGGCTGTGCAGACAATGTGGTCACGTACGCTTGTAGTAAACAACAACAACAACAACAACACACCATGAGTGAACACCGACGAGTTGGAGTAACCTGTGATACCACATGGTCTTATCCTTCGGTGACCAGTTCGCACCGCCTCTTCTGTGATACCACATGGTCTTATCCTTCGGTGACCAGTTCACACCGCCTCTGCTGTGATACCACATGGTCTTATCCTTCGGTGACCAGTTAACACCGCCTCTGCTGTGATACCACATGGTCTTATCCTTCGGTGACCAGTTCACACCGCCTCTGCTGTGATACCACATGGTCTTATCCTTCGGTGACCAGTTCACACCGCCTCTGCTGTGATACCACATGGTCTTATCCTTCGGTGACCAGTTCACACCGCCTCTGCTGTGATACCACATGGTCTTATCCTTCGGTGACCAGTTCACACCGCCTCTGCTGTGATACCACATGGTCTTATCCTTCGGTGACCAGTTCACACCGCCTCTGCTGTGATACCACATGGTATTATCCTTCGGTGACCAGTTCAAACCGCCTCTGCTGTGATACCACATGGTATTATCCTTCGGTGACCAGTTCAAACCGCCTCTGCTGTGTTACCACATGGTATTATCCTTCGGGACCAGTTCACACCGCCTCTGCTAAGAACCTGCGAGTCATGGTGCATGTGTATTGTGCCGGGAAGAACGAATATTGTTTCGTAGCCTTATCCATGTCTTCATATTACATACTTACACTATATGTACTAGTATACCCCAGTTCCTCCTCACGATTTCTCGAGGCCAGGCTTCCCGGGTTCGATCATGGTGGAGTGCCCTTGTGGCAAGGCACTAGCCTAGTACTGGTTTGATTACCCAGGGATCCCCAGGGATCCACAGGGGTCCTGAATAAGTCAACTGTCGCCGTGATATAACTGAATTAATATTGAAAACGACGTAAAACCCCAATTAAAATAAAAAACATTGGCAAAACCAAGTTCCCTGCGTCAGTTAATATACCTTAAATACAAAGTAGTTTGTGATTCCTGAAGTGATACTGGACCATATGAAATCTACTTTCAGTCGTTTCTGTCTGGGTTGTATTGATATAATCATACACAGTATTCGCCAAGCAGACAACACATACTTATACCATGATCAGACTGTGTTGAAGAACAGGCTGGTCTAGGAATGTTGATGGCCATAAATGTAGTGTTTTATTTGGTTTGGATCCGAGTCACTGTATATACGCTTTAAGTATATTGTTTAACCCTTTCCCACATGCAACAAATCTGCGGCAAGCAACTTTGAACACATCTCAGTTAAAATGTAGAAAATCCCTATAAATGAAAGTATTGTTATTGAAAATAGTTGAACACTTTATGGCTAATGGATAAATTTGCTCATGGTGAGCATTTCCTCCTTTTCCGATTTGTTTACAAAAGTTGTCTGCAGCAGATACGTTTGAAATCGTCTGTATGTGTAAAATGGTTAGCTACATTGCATCGTTTTGTCCTGACGAACCAACTAGCCTATATTTGTATATTATTGTTTGTGGACACATGATAAACATCTATTGTTAATCGACCATAAACAAAATAGATATTATCATATCTGATATACTAATGTCTGCTTTATTTACATACTGTATCGTTATTTCACCATTACCCCATACAAAATAGTTACAAGAAGGTACATGTAGCTACTTTAAATACATATTTTCTTGATATAATTTATTTCCAAGTTAAAGACTTGTTTACATCTTTAGCTTTTAAGGTCCTATTTCTCCATGGGTATATGCTAAATTATTTCAAGCACATCTAATTATCTATGCAATAATCTAATATATCTCATTTAAATTCAAATGTATATGGTTACACTCCTTAATGTATAAGTTTTTGTTTCTTTAAAAAATATTTTGAATAAACTTACCTTTAGCAGAACGAATGTGGGTAAATAATATCATATTATATTCTTCAGTCTTTTGAATGTAACATAATTGAAGAAACGAACATAACTATATGGATAAACACTGTCGTCGTTGTAGCCATTCTTATATATCCTTGGTATATTTAGCTAGCATAAAGCCTTATATATCCTTGGTATATTTAGCTAGCATAAAGACTTATATATCCTTGGTATATTTAGCTAGCATAAAGCCTTATATATCCTTGGTATATTTAGCTAGCATAAAGACTTATATATCCTTGGTATATTTAGCTAGCATAAAGCCTTATATATCCTTGGTATGTTTAGCTAGCATAAAGACTTATATATCCTTGGTATATTTAGCTAGCATAAAGCCGTATATATCCTTGGTATATTTAGCTAGCATAAAGACTTATATATCCTTGGTATGTTTAGCTACATGTAGCATAAAGGCTTATATATCATTGGTATGTTTAGCTAGCATAAATGCTTATATATCCTTGGTATATTTAGCTAGCATAAAGACTTATATATCCTTGGTATGTTTAGCTACATGTAGCATAAAGGCTTATATATCATTGGTATGTCTAGCTAGCATAAATGCTTATATATCCTTGGTATGTTTAGCTAGCATAAAGGCTTATATATCATTGGTATATTTAGCTAGCATAAATACTTTTATATCCTTGGTATATTTAGCTAGCATAAACACAGTTTGGTTTGTCACCTATGGATCTAAGACAAACGTTCTGTCGGCGTTACCTCACTGAAATTACGTCGGAAATTGCGTAAAACATCAATAAATTACTCAGAAGTCACTGTGCACGAACTACGATCTTCAATGCCCAAGATGAATTTCCGAGACCTATCCGGTTAGTTAATGAATATATTGTCCCAGTGTGTTTCCATTAAAACGCCCATTTAGCGGCAGTCCGAGTATCCTTTGATGTCATACCTAGAGAGGATATTAGCGAATGAGAAATAGCTCATCAATAATTCAATCAATATTAACTTGTATTACTTGAACTATATATATTTTATTAATCCTCCTTTTCAGAAGATACATTGTAAACATACAATACAATACAATACAAACACAATAATCAACTTTCTACAAAATGTACATGAAATTGTAAAAGTAAGAAAAACAGGACAGACAAAATGACAGAGGAGTATATAATTAATGTTCATAGTTTATAGGAAATTGCGATGTGAACCCCATATTGAAAACAAAAGTAAATGGATGAAATTATTGTAGGAAGATGAGAAATAAGAAAAACTTCCATCTTTTTAACAAAATTTTCAAAAAGTCTTTGTTTTACAGCCTTGTACATCAATGAAAGTATACTAGATGAAGTTTATCAGTACAAAACACATATAACTCATGCTATAGGCTTACACACAAAGTGCAAACAAACACACCTTGAATTCAATACAACATAGGAAGGCAACGTGGTGAAACTAACAGAGCATCTACTCAACATTAGCCGGCATCTGATGACACAATTTAGAACATAGTATTCAGACATACATGTAAATTTCATAGCAAAGCTTGAAAAGTGAGCACCCCCGCAATATTGAATAAATGCTTCTGCTGCCACAACAAATTTAAAAACTGCCCATCACAGAATTTACACTTCAGAGAAAAATACATGTATTACATACATAATAGTATCTTATTTGTATATAAACTAGTTCTAGATTACGTCAACAATCTCTTGAGATGGCTGTATTTGTTTAACAAATAAGGTTTATTAAAATTAACAATCTCATCTCATCGGTATTAATGATTCGTGATTAATGTATTCGATAATATATATAAAGCCAACACGGGATGACCATCTATAATCTAGTTCCCTTCCAATCCATGCTGAAGAAGTGCCATTCTGTCGCCTGACACGGCTTCAGTTTTAACCCTTTCCCCCACACACAAAATAGGCAGCAAACTACTCCGATATCAATAAAGTAAATATATGGAAAATCTCTGTAAATGATTATATTATTTTGAATAGAGTTGAAAACATTGTGGTTAATGGAGAAATTGCTCACGTTGAGCAATTTCTCTTTTTCCCCGCAATGTTTTCAAAAGTCGCCTGCTACAGAGGCGTCAGAAATAGTCTGTTAGTGGGAAAGGGTTGACCCTGTTGGTGTATGCACATACTATGTTCATAGTGTAGGGATAATGTCAGCTTAATGTCTACAAATAAAATAGTTTTTATTTCTCTATCGAAATTGATAACTTCAGAGTACATAATAACGGTTCTACCCTCGTTTAGTTAAACAATACTTAGTTTGTATAAACCTGGATGAAAACAGAATTTTTGTTAGTGAATGTCACTTTTACTATTGGTCTTAAATTGTAAGATCAATTATGTTAAGCCTGTTTCCTGTAAAAAGGGGTCTGATTGCAAACGGTGTTGCACGAGACCTGCTTCAATCCCCCCCCCCCCCCCCCGCCCCAAATTGTTAGAAAGTGATACATGAAGATTATAGGGTGTTTTTAAAGACATTTGTAATACTGTAGATAAGCAAGTTCACCAAGACAAAATAATTATGCAGGTATCTCTATGTTCAATCAGCAGGTATCTTTATGTTCAAGCAGCAGGTATATCTATGTTCAATCAGCAGGCATCCCTATGTTCAATCAGCAGGTATCTCTATGTTTAATCAGCAGGTATCCCTATGTTCAATCAGCAGGTATCACTATGTTCAATCATAAGGTGTCCCTATGTTCAATCAGCAAGTATCACTTTGTTCAATCAGCAGGTGTCCCTATGTTCAATCAGCAGGTATCGCTATGTTCAATCAGCAGGTATCGCTATGTTCAATCAGCAGGTATCCCTATGTTCAATCAGCAGGTATCAATATGTTCAATCAGCAGGTATCAATATGTTCAATCAGCAGGTATCTATATGTTCAATCAGCAGGTATCTCTATGTTCAATCAGCAAGTATCACTTTGTTCAATCAGCAGGTATCCCTATGTTCAATCAGCAGGTATCGCTATGTTCAATCAGCAGGTATCCCTATGTTCAATCAGCAGGTATAACTATGTTCAATCAGCAGGTATCCCTATGTTCAATCAGCAGGTATCCCTATGTTCAATCAGCAGGTATCTCTATGTTCAATCAGCAGGTATCACTATGTTCAATCAGCAGGTATCCCTATGTTCAATCAGCAGGTATCCCTATGTTCAATCAGCAGGTATCCCTATGTTCAATCAGCAGGTATCAATATGTTCAATCAGCAGGTATCAATATGTTCAATCAGCAGGTATCTCTATGTTCAATCAGCAAGTATCACTTTGTTCAATCAGCAGGTATCCCTATGTTCAATCAGCAGGTATCTCTATGTTCAATGAGCAGGTATCACTATGTTCAATCAGCAAGTATCCCTATGTTCAATCAGCAGGTATCCCTATGTTCAATCAGCAGGTATCCCTATGTTCAATCAGCAGGTATCATTGTGTTCAATCAGCAGGTATCCCTATGTTCAATCAGCAGGTATCTCTATGTTCAATCAGCAGGTATCTCTATGTTCAATCAGCAGGTATCCATATGTTCAATCAGCAGGTATCCCTATGTTCAATCAGCAGGTATCTCTATGTTCAATCAGCAGGTATCCCTATGTTCAATCAGCAGGTATTACTATGTTCAATCGTCAGGTATCTCTATGCTCAATCAGCAGGTATCCCTATATTCAATCAGCAGGTATCCCTATGTTCAATCAGCAGGTATCTCTATGTTCAATCAGCAGGTATCCCTATGTTCAATCAGCAGGAATCCCTATATTCAATCAGTAGGTATCCTTATGTTCAATCAGCAGGTATCCCTATGTTCAATCAGCAGGTATCTCTATGTTCAATCAGCAGGTATCACTATGTTCAATCAGCAGGTATCTATATGTTCAATCAGCAGGTATCTCTATGTTCAATCAGCAGGTATCCTATGTTCAATCAGCAGGTATCCCTATGTTCAATCAGCAGGTATCCCTATGTTCAATCAGCAAGTATCACTATGTTCAATCAGCAGGTATCCCTACATTAAATATATACTGCGGAAACCCAAATTGAGTTTTGTAATATTGTTCCATAACAAGAAAGGGCAATTAATCTTTTGGTCAGTTTAATGTATAAAAGTATGACTTATATTGAACCACGGTTGAAAACAATGTGGATCAATTTCTTTGATAAATATCTCCCTTTTTTCACAATTTGTTTTCAATCGCAATCTGCTGCAGAGGCTCTAAAGTGTCGTTTATGTCATGAAAAGAGCTAAAAACAGTCATAGTATTTAAACAAACTTAGCCCAAAACATTGGATGTATATAAAGAGAGTTGTACTTGTTGGTGTCCACGGTTTATAGGAGTGAACTATTGGTTTATACTAAAATAGAGGATTAATTGTCTATGTGAATGACCTGTTGACATAGCATGACTTGTCATCTTCTCGTACCCCTATATAACTCGAGATAAGAGGAGTATTTCACATCCCCAAATCCACATTTGACCTTCAATCTATGCTTTGGCTACTCAAAAGAATCGTATCAGTGAGACGATTCTTTTGAGTAGTTACAACATAGGGTTTCGTTGAGTTAAAAGAGAGAAATTGTTTGGAGGAGACCACTTTACTCATCAGTATTTAGACTTCTGTCTTTAACTGTATGATACATGTATCTCTTTTAAAAGGGAAAGTTCAATGATGGGAAATAAAGGATGCGCAGCATTCACGTTTTAAAGATGTTGAAAAATACGTAAAATGTTTGATGAAAAATCTAGCATATTTGATGAAAATATATATAACATTTTTGATGAAAATAAATAAAGCATGTTTGATGAAAATAAATCTAACATGTTTGATGAAAATAAATCTAACATGATTTTGCCTACGTCATACGAAACTCAACCTTGTGTGGGTTTGAAGGCGATTACAACCAGACCGCATATGTATTACCTTGTGGTCCGTTTGATCATGGTATGTCTTGTTAACCCTTTCCTACATGCAGACGCTTTACGCCTTTTGAGAAAAAATTGGCAAAAAGAGAAATTGCTTTTAATGAGCATTTTTACCTTTTGCCACAATATTTGCAATTCTTTTCAATTATCAAACTTTCACTTATAGAGATTTTCCATATTTTAACATAGATGTATATGTATCTCGCTCTTAAAATCAGCATCCTATACTCGTTAAGTAAATCCTTTGCCGAAGTCTGGATTATTGATTTGATAACTCTCATAGAATACGTAGGCAATGTCAACACAATCATGTTGTACAAACTAATATATTATTGCATTGTCTAAATGAAAGAAAGGAAAAACAGTCTACTACTAACGATGGGACGTATACCTAGGTTTGAAATAAGCCAGATGGGGAATCAGACACTTATAAGAGAGATCAAACCCTTCAAATCGTAGTCCGTTATACCAAGCCAATTCCCAACACAAAACGTCGACTGTAGAAAAGAGCCGCACCAACATAAAAAGCCCTTTATCATGGATTCGAACAATATAGCAACATTGTCCAGACTTCTCAAGCTCACAGGTGATAGTGAAACATTCGCTAGTCTATTACCAAATGTGCCATACGTCCTTATGCTACTAGTAGTGTAACCCATCAGTTATGTGATGAAGGTTTGTAGGCAATGTCAGACATGTTAAGGCCTTTCACGATCGGTTTATCACATGTCTATTCCCAACACAATAGGTTAGTTATGGTTAATGGTTTGTTGTATTGAAGAGATATAGTATTTATAAACAAACACATTTCAGGCATTTATACGGCGGCATGGCGAACATGGGCTTTACCCACCAACTATTCATTGATAAATAACAGTTGTCAAAATGATGTATCTTTTATTTTTTCACCATACTTTATTCGTTTTATTTGAAAACTGCAGCGTTTCTACATCATTTATTCTTTACATGCATGTATATTGGAGTTTTGTTCTGTATTTTAAAAAGGTTAAAATAATATATTCATTGAATACGTATGAGTGAAACATATCAAGTCAATCATTCAAAAAGACGCACGAACACTTATTTCGCCAGATAAGACATCACGAAGGCCAATATCTGTATGACGTTTCCAAATATGATAAAATATCAATTGTCTGATATAAAAGTCAAAGATATACGGGCAGATGGTTACTATCACGGACCTTCACATAATTATAACGCTATCTATAGGTCCAGGGCTATACAGATCTTTTCCCAAGAATATCCTTCTTATATTCCAGCCCAACCGTACAATGTTGGTATTCAAATAGATCGACTCACTGAGGCGATTTTTCTGAGTACCCACAACATAAAGTGGACGAAATAAGGATTTGAACGCCCCCTTATTTTGAGACTGGTCCCTATAGAATCTACTAGATGTATTTTGGTCCGTTCGACTTCTTGAATATTATAATTTCAGCGTGTGTGTCACAGTTATGTGTATTGTCTTATCATAACAGTCGGTTAGGATACTTACATGTTTTTTCTTATGCCTCTACAAAAACCAGCTATTTCTCCTTTTACAACAATGTGTCCACAATCTATATTTAATTTTCTTTCACAAATCTGACAAATGTGATACCGGTACTTCAGTCAAACTTTCACCATAGACATAGTTTACTACTTATGCATGCATCTTGTAATACCGCGTCACCTTTGCAACAATGTATGATTTTTACGTCAATACCAGTTTCATTATTGAAATAACAATGTCAATTCTCAAACTCTTAATCTCGCACTCTGTGG
>JASEVX010001284.1:0-18926 GCA_031761405.1 Serripes groenlandicus | reverse complement strand
ATTTCCGTTACACTTCATCTTGGCGTAACGTCAATGGAGCGACGTCGTTTCCCGCAAAAAAAGTGGTATCAACATGAAAGACCCCAAATTCCTATACATGAGCTATTGCCACACTCATTCAAAGTATAATTATTTATCAAACATTGTTGCAAAAGGATAACTTTCTCATAAGGAGCAATTGTTCTTTGGTGACAATCTTTTCCTAAATCGTCTGTTGCATAGGCCTCAGAAACTGTCTCTAATAGGGAAAGGGTTTAGCAGAAATGTGACCCCTTACATAATTTGTTCTAGTCATATTGACTGGTTGAAAAAGGTAATCGCCAGATGGCATCAGAAAAGGGCTGATCTATTTGCTTCTTTACCATAATGCAGGTGATCGATTAAGGATCATCTTGGCCTTTTTTACTTTATTATTTTCTGTTCGTAATAATAGACGACAACAATACGAATTCCAAATATGTTTTGATAATGCAAGAAACATGACATTAACATTATTATTGTCTAGTCAATTACTTATAAATCCTTTTTGTATGGCCAAAGTATGTGCTTTAATTTTTGTTTATAATTATCTTGCGTTTTTTCGTAAATAGGTAGCACCTATAGATATATTATAATGTTAAGTGTATGGCATTCGGAACATAGAAACTGTCCATGTTGAGTCAACGTGCTACACGGTTGGGTTATCTTACTAATCACCTAAACGGAAGGCTTAAAGTGAGCTATTCTGATTAATTCTCCCTGTCTGTCCGTTTCCTTTCGAAGAACATTCACAACTTTGTTAAAAATAGTTATATAATTTATGATTGTGTATACTTGGCTTCGGATTTTTTTAAATGCCTCGCATTTGTTTAATATTTCATCAACTTCAATAATTCAGGTACAAGTACTACATTTATCTATTAACTCGACAACAAACGCTTTCGGAAACATCTATGCAAATATTACTATATTGACATTTCTATAAATGATAGTATAATAATCAAATAGAGTTGCAACCATTGCAGCAAATGAAGAACTTGTTCATTGTGAGACATTTCTTCTTTTGCCACAATGTTATACAAATACGTCTACTGCACATGTGCCAATATGCGTCCGTACATGGGATCAGTGAATCGAGTATATTTGGTTTGAAGGCTGTTTCGCTTCGCACTCCACCGCGCAACCCTTTTTTGCTGCATTTTGCAGCAATTTGTGTACTTGTAGTGTATATAACATCTTTACATAAATGTAATGGTGGGGTGATTTTGTCGAGTGATATGTTTTTAAATGAGTGAACAAACACAGTGACAGGGTGTGCGAGCTGGTCATGTGTTACGACTGTTGAAAACATGTTGTATCTCCTTACCACATACAACAAATCCACAGTAAACCACTTTGAAGTCATCTTGACCATTTTGGCGTACGGTGAAGACACTTGTAAGACTGTTCGGTCTTATTCATAGGTATGAAAGAGGGTAATGCAGTTTTCTATCGACATGTCTGAATGAATGAAAACAGAGGTAACAAAACCTGTACGACGCCCGTGTATTATACGTGATGAAGTTATTATTTAATAGTATACAATATGCAAACTGATCAAAACATATGAAATTAATATACTGTGCACGTTGTTAAATATATACATGTATATTGATATTGATATTGTATTGTATTATTAAGAGTGTGTTACAAATGTGTTGTCTATTTTAACTTTTAATTCCTATACTGTAAAATGATATTGAACTTTTTATTTCGTCCAATGTTGAATTTAACGTCAGCATCAGATGTCTTTTTGTTACTACTTAGCGCTATAAAATGTTACGTAACCCTCTGAGGCGACGTCTATTTGTTACTTATTAGCGCAATAAATAGTTTACGTCACCCTCTGACGCGATGTCTATTTGTTACTTATTAGCGCTATAGAAATTTTACGTAACCCTCTTAGGCGACGTCTATTTGTTACTTATTAGCTCTATAAATAGTTTACGTCACCCTCTGACGCGACGACTATTTGTTACTTATTAGCTCTGTAAATAGTTTACGTCATTCTCTGACGCGACGTCTATTTGTTACTTATTAGCTCTATAAACATTTACGTCAGCATCTGACGCGACGTCTTTTTGTTACTTATTAGCACTATAAATAGTTTACGTCACCCTCTGACGCGACGTCTATTTGTTACTTATTAGCGCTATAAATAGTTTACATGAACCTCCGACGCGACGTCTATTTGTTACTTATTAGCACTATAAATAGTTTACGTCACCCTCCGACGCGACGTCTATTTGTTACTTATTAGCTTACGTCACCTTCTGACGCGACGTCTGTTTGTTACTTATTAGCTCTATAAATTATTTACGTCACCCTCTGACGCGACGTCTGTTTGTTACTTATTAGCTCTATAACTAGTTTACGTCACCCTCTGACGCGATGTCTGTTTGTTACTTATTAGCTCTATAAATAGTTAACGTCACCCTCTGACGCGACGTCTATTTGTTACTTATTAGCTCTATAACTAGTTTACGTCACCCTCTGACGCGACGTCTGTTTGTTACTTATTAGCTCTATAACTAGTTTACGTCACCCTCTGACGCGATGTCTGTTTGTTACTTATTAGCTCTATAAATGGTTTACGTCAACCTCTGACGCGACGTATATTTGTTACTTATTAGCTCTATAAATAGTTTACGTCATTCTCTGACGCGACGTTTATTTGTTACTTATTAGCTCTATAAACATTTTATCTCAGTCTCTGACGCGACGTCTATTTGTTACTTATTAGCACTATAACTAGTTAACGTCACCCTCTGACGCGACGTCTATTTGTTACTTATTAGCGCTATAAATAGTTTACCTCAGCCTCCGACGCGACGTCTGTTTGTTACTTATTAGCACTATAAATATTTTACGTCACCCTCCGACGCGACGTCTATTTGCACTATAACTATTTTAAGTCACCCTCTGACGCGACGTCTGTTTGTTACTTATTAGCTCTATAACTTGTTTACGTCACCCTCTGACGCGATGTCTGTTTGTTACTTATTAGCACTATAACTAGTTAACGTCACTCTCTGATGCGACGTCTATTTGTTATTTATTAGCTCTATAAACATTTGACGTCACCCTCTGACGCGACTTCTATTTGTTACTTTTTAGCTCTATAAATAGTTTACGTCAACCTCTGACGCGATGTCTATTTGTTAATTATTAGCTCTATAAACATTTTACGTCACCCTCGGGCGAGAAGTCAAATTGTTACTTATTAGCTCTATAAATAGTTTACGTCACCCTCTAACGCGACGTATATTTGTTACTTATTAGCTCTATAGACATTTTACGTCACCCTCTGACGCGACGTCTATTTGTTACTTATTAGCTCTATCAATAGTTTACGTCACCCTCTGACGCGACGTCTATTTGTTACTTATTAGCGCTATAGACATTTTACGTCACCCTCTGACGCCAAGTATATTTGTTACTTATTACATGTAGCTCTATAAATATGTTACGTGAACATCTGACGTGATGTATATTTGTTACTTAAAAGCTCTATAAATAATGTAAGTCTCTTTGTTACTTATAAGCTCTATACACATTTTACGTCTCTTTGTTACTTATAATCTCTATAAATATTTTACGTAAAACATACACCATCAACACTTTGACGTAGAATCATTTTAATAACACTGTCGGGAAAAGACTCATATTTTAAAATATTTTTTTTTTCCTTACCACCAATGGTTGTTCATTGTGTGCTTGAATGGTGTTTAAACCCTTTACACGGCCTCCGCTATCTTAAAATTCCGTCATTCATATTCGTGTTGTATGATCTTAGTCTTCAAGTCTGCTTGTTACACACCTATAAACATGTAACCGGATCTTCACGGGTAATTTGATTAATTTGATTTATTGGTAAATTTATTGATTACGGTTTAACGTCGTTTTTAACAACTTTTCAGTCATATCACGGCGGTCAGTTCACCTTCCCATGTGATCCCTGTTTTCTCACATAAGTACTCCACGACCGTTTTCCCAAGCAACTGGCTGCTTTTCCACAGAGATTTTAATCCGATTTACGGAAGGTGAATGACGTGTTGACTTTTGTCAAACTTTGGACACAGCATGAGTTCGAACTGACAACCCTTGCATTTATAATTCTATAAAATGAGCTACTGAGACTTGGCATCGATCCATTAGCAAGAACTTATCAAAAATAACTGATGTTGTTATCATGTGCAGGTACCGCCCCTATGGTGTAGCGGTAGAGTGTCCATCTCTGGTTCGATCCCCGGCCGGGTCATACCAAAGGTTTGAAATGGAAAGATAAACGGAAGGAACGGCTTTCCCACTCGGTACTCAGGAGTTTGGGGGTAGCATTACGACAGGCCGATATATAACTTGAACATTCTTGAAATCGGCGTAAAAAAAATCATACGAAAAAGAAAAAAAAATCCAGGAATTGAAAGGGATGTTGGTAAATAGGATTTATAAAGTGTTTGACTTTTATCTGGAATTTTATATTGTCATAAACAAGTCACAAATATGAAAGTAAATGAAATTCTTCTTTGACATAAATTGTATATAACACTTAACAAAGGTCAAAACATAGGTGGTTAAAAATCAACCTTGAGACAGTTGAGATGAGTGAAGAGCTAGATTAACATAACATGTATATAACACTTAACAAAGGTCAAACCATGGGCGGTTAAAAATCAACCTGGAGACAGTTGAGATACGTGTAGAGCTAGATTAACTCACGCATCCTCGAACTCTGATCTTTTTCTGCACATAAAATGTTTCTAGTAATTTTGTCCAATTGTATTTATTTACATGGATTCGTAGGCAGGTACATTTTGTATTTATATTCATGTGTCATAATTACGCTTAGGTTGATTTTACTGGATCACCGTGCAACTACATGTGTAATTATTACGTTAATGTTGGATTTCATGGAGTACCGCTCAGCTACATGTGTAATAATTACGTTACTGTTGGTTTTCCAGGAGCACCGATCAACTACACGTGCACTAATTACGTTAAGGATAGTTTTCCTGGAGCACCGCTAGGATATGTTATCACAACTAACATATATTTTGTCTATAAGGTTTATCTGTATCTATGTAAGAGTGTTACATACCTTTCTGCGTTACCAATGGTGTTGGTACTTTTAAAGTTGTCTGTTTTCTTTCATTTCTCAGGACAAACACCCCATCGGTTGGTCCCTGCCCCGATTTCTCTCTATGAAGAGATTCTTCGACTGGAAAAAAATATAATTAAATGGGCCGCGTCTATCAATTTTTGAGAGAGACACAGAGAGAGACAGAGATAGAGAGAGAGAGAGACATAGAGAGAGACAGACAGACAGAGAGAGACAGACAGACAGAGAGAGAGAGAGAGAGAGAGAGAGAGAGAGAGAGGGGGAGAGAGAGACATATATAGAGAGGGAGAGACAGACAGAGAGAGAGAGAGAGAGAGAGAGAGAGAGAGAGAGAGAGAGAGAAGAGAGAGAGAGAGAGAGAGAGAGACACACACACACACACACACACACACACAGAGACAGACAGAGACAGACAGAGACAGAGACAGAGAGAGAGAGAGAGAGAGAGAGACAGACAGACAGACAGACAGACAGACAGACAGACAGACAGACAGACAGACAGACAGACATACAGACAGACATACAGAGACAGAGACAGAGACAGAGACAGAGACAGACAGACAGACAGACATAGAGAGACAGACAGAGAGAGAGAGAGGGAGAGAGAGACAGATATAGAGAGGGAGAGAGAGAGACAGACAGACAGACAGACAGCGAGAGAGAGAGAAAGAGACAGACAGACTGACAGACAGAAAGACAGACAGAGAGAGAGACAGAGAGACAGACAGAGAGAGATATAGAGAGAGACATAGAGAGAGAGAGAGTGAGAGAGAGAGAGAGAGAGAGAGAGAGACACACACACACACACACACACACACACACACAAACATAGACAGACAGACAGACATATATACAGAGACAGAGACAGAGACACACACACACACACAGACAGAGATAGGGGACAGACAGACAGACAAACAGAGACATTTATGGAGAGTGACATGTAGTCGCACAGTTATAAATATGCTACAATAGTATGATACACATATTAAAAATTAGACCAGTAATGTGACATTCCGGTTATTACGTTAATTACTGTGTGTTCCAAATATCCAACTCGCCGGCAGATTCCTATGTCGGAATGTACATTTTTTACGTCGATAGACGTAAAACCTCAGTTTTGACCTAGATGTTAAACAAATGATCTAGATTGTAGACTAATCAAATGTTGTATTTAATGAATAATGTCGAAGAAATAAAGGAAATGAAACGTTTTGATTGGTTCGTAGTTAATTTGGCGATCGTTCGAGAGGCACCAATAAGGTGAAGTTTTAAAATGAAATGTTCTGCATACTAATCTTTAATTGTTTTCCTTAAGAAATACATTTCAGTGACATTTTTTAGTGAAAACGTATTAAATATAATATTTAAGAGCAAAATATTAATTATTTTTGAAATATGATAAGTTTTCAGTTATTTATCGTCAATTGAAACTTATAACTGTGTTACAAAATACACCTCTTGGGAGCCTCGCGTAATCTCCAGTCATATGATTAATTCTCGGCCTTGAACGAATTTAATGTGATGTCGCGCTAGTGTAATGGATGTTGACATGGATTGTCAAGTGAAAGGTCTGTGGTTCGCTTCCCTATGGAAGCGTCTTAGTGCCACAGTCTGTAATATTTTTGAGAGATACTAAGTCCTAATTAGGAGATTATAACTCCTAATTAGGAGATACTATCTCCTAATTAGGATATAGTAAGACTTAATTAGAAGATACTATCTCCTAATTAGGAGATATTATGTCATAATTAGGAGATACTATACTATATATATTAAGTCATAATTAGGAGAGATACTATACTATATGTAATAAGTCATAATTAGGAGATACTATCTCCTAATTATGACTTAGTATCTTCTAATTAGGAGATAGTATCTTCTAATTATGACATAGTATCTCCTTATTAGGAGATAGTATCTCCTAATTATGACATAGTATCTCCTAATTAGGAGAGAGTATCTCCTAATTATGACTTAGTATCTCCTAATTATGACATAGTATCTCCTAACTAGGAGATAATATCTCTCAAAAATATTACAGACTGTGGCACTAGGACGCTTCCATACTTCCCGGCAGGGGCAAGCTTTTTTTTTTTTTTTTTCATTCATATCAAAACCAAAGTATATATATGAACTAAAACATTTATAAACCAAATATTATATATTTAACGTTATTGTTTTCTGTATCATATGCGAATGTTCCATTTCTGAAGTGTTTTCTCATATTGATCGACGTTTATCTTTTTTAAAGATATTTCTTGTTATTTTGTATACCCACTGTATTTCTCAATAAACTTTAGAACTTGTATCTATTGTAAAACATCAAGTTACGCGAAATCCGACGTTATTTGAAAATTGTAATTTGTAATTCGCGATCAACGAAGATATTAATCATCCTTTGCTCCAGACTAATCTGACCAGGATCATTAATGTATTATGAGATTCATATATCATAATAACGTCCCGTTCTTCGCGATCAACGAAGATCTTGACCATCCTTCGTTCCAGACCAGGATCAATTATGTATTATTATATTCATATAAGATAATAACGTCCCGTTCTTCGCGATCAACGAAGATCTTGATCATCCTTCGCTCCAGACCAGGATCATTCATGTAATATTAGATTCATATAACATAATAACGTCCCGTAATTCGTGATCAACGAAGATCTTGATCATCCTTCGCTCAAGACCAGGATCATTCATGTATTATAAGTAGGGATGGGAACGAATATTCGAATATTCGAAAAACCGGACGAATATTCGAATATTGTTTTCGAATAAGAATATTCGTTTTCGGTGTACTATTTTTTATTATTATTACTATTTTCTAAAATAAAAAGACAAAACATTATTAGTAAAATTCTGACATATGTCGCGAGTTGGAGCTAATCATGATTAAGAGTGAAGTGATAAAGAGTGTGTATGTGTCGTTTGTTATTTTTGAATCAACAAACATGTATAAACGGTGACAGTCTGCAGTTCCGTAAAATCCTCCCAGCCTAACCAAAACATAGTCGATGTTTACATCAAAGACAGCTGTTGCAACAATTGAATAAATCATATTTAACATCGCATTACGTCTCAAAAGTATGCAAAATTGAAGTCAATTTGTTTTCTTCCAACAGGCGGTTAAATTGACTAGACGAAATCGGTAAAAGAAAATAAACGAAATATCACCAAACTCCCTATGCTTTTTGTATGAATAAGATTTATAATTATTTCGTTAATTATTTGATTCGATTCAATATTAAACTCGGTAACAAGCGACACCTGAATTAATATACGGCTCAAAAAGCGTTGCGATTTGGTTGATCGTTTAGAGGGGATTTTTTTCTTCATTTACTTCAAATTGAAATTCAAATACATCTGTTAAGAAAAAAGAGAGTGCTAGTTCAGTTGAAAACATGAAATATATACGTAAACAATAGCTAATACTTATACTTGGAAAATTGCCATTATTTGAAAAAGGAAACCGAAAAGTACCAGTGTTCGGATTAACCTGAAATCGGATAACGATTTCTGATTTGAAAAGCGAATATTCGAATATCGTTTTCAATATTCGTTCCCATCCCTAAAATGTATTAGATTCATATATCATAATAACGTCCCGTAATTCGTGATCAACGAATATCTTGATCAACCTTCGCTCCAGACCAGGATCATTCATGTATTATTAGATTCATATATCATAATAACGTCCCGTAATTCGCGATTAACGAAGATCTTGATCAACCTTCGCTCCAGACCAGGATCATTCATGTATTATTTGATTCATATATCATAATAACGTCCCGTAATTCGCGATCAACGAAGATCTTGATCAACCTTTATCCAGACCAAGATCATTCATGTATCATTAGATTCATATAGCATAATAATTTCCCGTAATTCGCGATCAACGAAGATCTTGATCAACCTTCATCCAGACCAGGATCATTTATGTATTATTAGATTCATATAGCATAATAACGTCCTTTATTCGCAATAAACGAAGATCGTGATCAACCTTCGCTCCAGACCAGGATCATTAATGTACTATTAGATTCATATATCATAATAACGTCCCGTAATTCGCGATCAACGAAGATCTTGATCAACCTTGGCTCCAGACCAGGATCATTCATGTACTATTAAATTCATGTATCATAATAACGTCCCGTAATTCGCGATCAACGAAGATCTTGATCAACCTTCATCCAGACCAGGATCATTCGTGTATTATTATATTCATATAGCATAATAACGTTCCTTTATTCGCAATCAACGAAGATCTTGATCAACCTTCGCTCCAGACCAGGATCATTCATGTATTATTAGATTCATATATCGTAATAACGTCCCGTTATTCGCGATCAACGAAGATCTTGATCATCCTTCGCTTCAGACCAGGATCCTTCATGTATTATTAGATTCATATAGAATAATAACGTCCCGTAATTCGCGATCAACGAAGATCTTAACAAACCCTCACCCTCGGCTAATTCTGACCAGGATAATTCATGTGTATGTGCTTCTGGCATCCATTGGAGCCAAACTGACTTTACAAGGCTTATATTAGTGCATTTTAAATCGTCTAGACAGAAAAGGCGTTAAATGTTGCTTTCAATATAGGCGTTAAATGTTGCATGCAATATAGGCGTTAAACGTAGTCTGTATAGGAGCAAGCGTTAAGATGTCTACCTTATAGGTAGTTAAGTCTTATTATCCTGTCACGTGTAGCAATTTCGACCCGATAACAGGGTGCCGTATATTTATTTCGATATACGTCAGTTGGTCACGTGATAAGCTGGCGAGCACCTGCTAGCGAGACTACTTTGTTTAGCAAGCGTCGCTGTAAATTCAAACTTCAATCGATAAAAACAGCAAATATCGTCGATAAATTTCTCATTTGTGAATACAACATTCATGAAGATAGCTGTTTTTTGTGTTGTATTATGTTAGAATTTTGAGAACTATTTCTTTCTGCGCATCAATCACGACTGGCTGCTGTTTATTTATAAAGGGATGCAATTCAGTAAGTTACATATTTTTAAAGCTGCTATAAAAATATAAAATAAATGCAACAGGATAAATAGAATAATCACTAAGTCAAGTTGGTAGACTGGATCCATAGTTTATTTAAATTGCAATCACATACTGATATTGAACGGTTTATTTATTCCAGGATGTACCCGGATGTACCCGGATGTTTAACTAATGCATTGACTGAACGTTTTCCCTCTTGTGATATGTATATCTGTCGGCTGCATTGAAAACAACATCAACCAAAACATGATACATGGATGGTTATAATTTTGGTACCGAGTTGAAATATTGAAATATAGCAGGAACAATGACAATTTACTTAGTGAAGGTATTTAATCTGCTTTCCAAAGTCGTCTGCTGTAGAGACGTCAATATTCGTGCGTGTCATGATAAGGGTTAAAGCTAATGAATAGGAAATAATTCATTTCAGAACAGAATATTGTTGCACAACAATAGACCGTGTTAAAGTGGCATGACGGTTTCCAGTTACCGCCTTTGAAGTAAAAGAGCATTATAAAAACACTTGTTTTATTTTAAAAACATTCACTTCCATTCTCTTTTAATATCCTAGATTGAAATAAATGCTGTATGGAGTACTGGTGTGAGACATATGAAGTACTGGTGTGAGACATATGAAGTACTGGTGTGAGACATATGGATTGCTGGTGTGAGACATATGAAGTACTGGTGTGAGACATATGGAGTACTGGTGTGAGGCATATGGAGTACTGGTGTGAGATATATGGAGTACTGGTGTGAGGCATATGGAATACGGGTGTGAGACATATGGAGTACTGTTGTGAGACATATGGGTTACTGGTGTGAGACATATGGAGTACTGGTGTGAGACAGTCAGGAAACACATGGCCCACGTGACTTGACTGAACAAATGCTGGTAAATGACGTTAAACCCAAATCAATCAATCCAGTATAGTTTTCAAAAGTGATTGTCGATTCGGTTAGCACCCGCATAGCGCTCGGCGTGTTGTTGTAATCTGATCACGCCAAGGAAAAATCGATTTCTGATTTAAACTGTGACTTTGGTAAACGTTACAATCAATTGCAAACCTAAGTTTAACGGACGGTGTCTGATTCTTACTGTACGCAGTCTACAGCCCGTTCATATCGTAACGGAGGTATCCGGGTTTTCACCTTTTTTTTGTTACTAATATTGGCGTTAGAAAAGTCAGAAATTCAGAAATATATATCAACTTAGTAGGACGTTCACATTCTTTTTTTTTTTATCAGAACTGTCACGTGTACCGGGCCCTTCACGGAGTTAAGCCACAGCGGTTCACCCTTCCGGGCACTAATCGATTTACGTTGCTTTACTTCGTGAACAAGTCAACCACTATAAAGCCGACTTCTAGAGCACAGCTATGGATGTGGTATTTGTACTTATCCATTCCCATCACTCTACCCTCAACAATGCTATCAATCTAGTACGTTCGATTCTACGAACACAACATACATAGCATTCAAATGGAATTTAAACAAAAGTTATACAAAGTGGAAACAATTGTTTTTAGACTACAATGTTTTATCTTTAATCCTTTCAGAATATCGCCTGCTGTAATCGTCCATTGAGGAATGTCAATGACAATTCATTACATAAATCATTCTTCATTCATGTGATAAAATCATCACATATACCACGTTTCATTCATGTGATAGGATTATAACATAAATCACTCTTCAGTCATGTGATAGGAGCATCACATAAATCACACTTCGTTCATAATTATTATAAAATCATCACATACATCACTCCTCATTCATGCTATAAAATCATCACATAAGTCACTCTTCATTCGTGTTAAAGGATCATCACATAAATCAATCTTCATTCATGTTATAAACTGATTACATAAATCACTTTTCATTCATGAAATAGGATCATTACATTTATGTATTTTCATCAATGTGATATGATCATCAAGGATAATTACATATATCACTATTCATACATGTGATAGGATCATCACATATATCACTATTTATTCATGTTAAAAAATCATTACATACATTACTCTTCATTCATGTTATAAAATCATCACATAAAAGTGTCTTTACATTTATCACACACATGGGTTTTCATTCAAAATGTACAACCTGGTTTTTAGGAACAATGTAGAACCAGATCAGCCTTCGCATCCTCGAGACGTAGTTCATCAAATTACGGAATTAATTGAACTCACGTGTCGCTGGTAAAATGACCTTGATTAAACTCACGTGTCGCCGAAAAAATGGCATTAGTGGAACACTCTCGCGTCGCCGATAAAATGGCACTATCGTAACTCAAGCCCCACCGATAAAATAGCATTAGTTGAAGTTATGCATCGCTGATAAAATGGCATAATTTGAACTCATGCGTCGCCAATAAAATTACATTAAGAAATTACATTAGAATTCATGCGTTGCAGATACAATGGCTTAAGTGGAACTCATGCGACGCTGATACTAGCGCATTATTGGAACTCATGGGTCGCCGATAAGATGGCATTAGTTGTACAAACGTGTCGCCGATAAAATAGCATAAGTTGAACTCATGCGTCACCGACACAAATGGCATTAATTGAACTCACGCGTTGATAGATTGCATAAGTAGAACTCATGCGTCGCCGATTAAATTAAGTTCACTGAACCCACGCGTCGCCGACAAAATGGCGTTAGTTGAACATCCGCTTCGCAGATAAAATGACATAAGTGGAACTCCCGCGTCGCTGATACAAATGTCATACGAGTAATTCACGCGTAGCCAATCAAATGATATTAGTTGAACCACCACGTCA
The DNA here is from genome assembly GCA_031761405.1 of Serripes groenlandicus. Taxonomy (NCBI): domain Eukaryota; kingdom Metazoa; phylum Mollusca; class Bivalvia; order Cardiida; family Cardiidae; genus Serripes; species Serripes groenlandicus. Next base: position 5,965 of record JASEVX010001284.1, on the reverse strand, counting down.
CAGATAAAAAGTCATACATTTAACTAACGCGTGAAACATAAAATAGTATAAGTTAAACTCATCCGTCAAAATCACATTAGTTGAACTCATGCATCGCCGATAAAATGTCATTAGCGGAAGTCAAGCGTCGCCGAAAAAATGAAAAAACTCATGTGTCGCTGATAAAAATGACATTTGTTTAACCCTCGCTTCGCTAATAAAATGCATTAGTTTAACCCTTGATTCGCTGATAAAATTGCATTAGTTGAACTCACCATATGTAATGTTCTGAAGGAAACCCATGACGCATATTCCAGCTACGAAACACAGTAAGAACTTCAACTTGGTGACACCTGTAAACAAATGGAATAACACGTTTTATTATAATGAAATAACAAGTTTTATTATAATGAAATAACAAGTTTTATTATAATGAAATAACACGTTTTATTATAATGAAATAACAAGTTTTATTACTTATTTTATATTAGACTGAAATAACACGTTTTATTACTTATTTTATATTAGAATGAAATAACAAGAAGTATTACTTATTTTATATTAGAATGGAATAACACGTTTTATTACTTACTTTATTTTAGTATGAAATAACACGTTTTATTACTTATTTTATATTATAATGAAAGAAACAAGTGTTATTACTTATTTCATATTATAATGGAATAACACGTCTAATTACTTATTTTATATTAAAATGAAATAACACGTGTTATTACTTATTGAATATTAGAATGAAATAACACGTTTAATTACTTTTTTTTAGGGATGGGAACGAAAATTGAAAACGATATTCGAATATTCGTTTTCCTTATTCGAATCAGAAATCGTTATCCGATTTCAGGTTAATCCGAACACTGGTACTTTACCGTTTCCTTTTTCAAATAATGGCAATTTTCCAAGTATAAGTATTATCTATTGTTTACGTATATATGTCATGTTTTTTAACTGAATTTACACTCTCTTTTTTCTCAACAGATGTATTTGAATTTCAATTTGAAGTAAATTAAGAAATAAATCCCCTCCAAACAATAAACCAAATCGCAACGTTTTTTGAGCCGTATATTCTTTCAGGTGTCGCTTGTTTACCGAGTTTAAAGCGACTGAACTCCAGATACCCAACTGTCGGGGAAAAAAATCCAATTTTAAGAAAATAAGTGTTATTTTTGTATTTGGGGCATTAAAATATGATAACTGACATATTACATACCCCTATAATCGGTGAGATTTTCTTGTTTTCGATACTTTTTCCATCGCAAATTCTACCCTGTCAGTAACAGGGTAAGTATGTTTAAATAGGGAACCCCTTCATCGGGACAATTGAAAACGACTCAAGTTCACTTTATTGATAAAACACGATACATTTTCTACCCTGGTTTTACTTGGATAACATAAAGAATAACATTTCGTGCCATCTGGATTTCAGTCGCTTTAATATTGAATCGAATCAAATAATTTACGAAATAATTATAAATCTTATTCATACAAAAAGCATAGGGAGTTTGGTGATATTTCGTTTATTTTCTTTTACCGATTTCGTCTAGTCAATTTAACCGCCTGTTGGAAGAAAACAAAATGGCGGACGATTAAATTTGTTCTCTAATGTGAATTCAATTTTGCATACTTTTGAGACGTAATGCGATGTTAAATATAATTTATTCAATTGTTGCGATAGCTGTCTTTGATGTTAACATCGACTATGTTTTGGTTAGGCTGGGAGGATTTTACGGAACTGCAGACTGTTACCGTTTATACATGTTTGTTGATTCAAAAATAACAAACGACACATACACACTCTATATCACTTCATTCTTAATCATGATTAGCTCCAACTAGCGACCTATGTCAGAATTTTACCAATAATGTTTGGTCTTTTTCTTTTAGAAAATAGTAATAATAAATCAAAAATAGTACACTGAAAACGAATATTCTTATTCGAAAACAATATTGGAATATTCATCCGTTTTCGAATATTCGTTCCCATCCCTACTTATTTTATATTAGAATGAAATAACATGTTTGAATACTTATTTTATATTAGAATGAAATAATACGTTTTATTCCCTTTTTTTACATAAGAATGAAATAACACGTTTGATTACTTATTTTTATATAAGAATGAAATAACACGTTTGATTACTTATATTTATATTAATATGAAATAACGCGATTTATTACTTATTTTATATTATAATGGAATAACATTTGTTATTACTTATTTAACATTATAATGGAATAAAACGTTTAATTACGTATTTTATATTATAATGGAATAATACGTTTTAGTACTTATTTTATATTAGAAAGTATAACACGTTTTTTTGCGTGAGGGAAGATAGTGTAACAAGTGAAAAGGTGTCACAAGTGAGGGATGATAGTGGAACATGTGAAAAGGTGTCGCTATTAAGGGAAAATATTGTTACATGTGAAAAGGTGTCACAAGTGGGGGATAATAGTGTTGCATATGAAAAGGTGTCACAAGTCGAGGAGGATTGTGTTACATGTGAACAGTTTTCACAAGTCAGGGATGAAAAAGTAACATGTGAAAAGTTGTCATAAGTCAGGGATGATAGTATAACATGTGAAAAGTCATGGCTGATTGTTTTACATGTGAAAAGGTGTCACAAGTCAGGGTTGATAGTGTTTCATGAGAAAATGTGTCACAAATCAGAGATAATAGTATTATATGTGAAAAGTTGTCACAAGTCAGGGATGAGAGTGTAATATGTGAAAAGTTGTCACAAGTCTAGGCTGATAGTGTAACATGTGAAAAGTTGTCAAAAGTCAGGGATGATAATGTAACATGTGAAAAGTTGTCAAAAGTTAGGGATGATAGTGTAACATGTGAAAAGTTATCAAAAGCCAGGGGTGATAGTGTAATATGTGAAAAGTTGTCACAAGTCAGTGATGATAGTATAACATTTGAAAAGTTGTCAGAAGTCTGGGCTGATAGAGTAACATCTGAAAAAAATTCACAAATCAGTAATGATAGTGCTATATGTGAAATGTTGTCACAAGTCAGGGAGGATATTGTAACATGTGAAAAGCTGTCTCAAATCGGAGATGAGAGTGTAATATTTAAAAGTTGTCACAAGTCAGTGATGATAATGTAACATGTGAAACGTTGTCACAAGTCAGAGATGAGGTGTAATATGTGAACAGTTGTCACAAGTCGGAGTTGATAGTGTAATATGTGAAATATTGTCACAATTCAGTGATGATAGTGTAACATGTGAAAAGTTATCAAAAGTCAGGGATGATAGTGTAACATGTGAAAAGTTGTCACGAGTCAGTGATGATAGTGTAACATGTGACAAGTTGTCACAAGTCAGTGATGATAGTATAACATTTGAAAAAGTTGTCAGAAGTCTGGGCTGATAGTGTAACATCTGAACATTTTTCACAAATCAGTAATGATAGTGTTACATGTGAAATGTTGTCACAAGTCAGGAATGAGAGTGTAACATGTGAAAAGTTGTCACAAGTCAGTGATGATAGTCTAACATGTGAAAAGTTGTCAAAAGCCAGGGATGATAGTGTAACATGTGAAAAGTTGTCACAAGTCAGTGATGATAGTTTTACATATGAAAAGGTGTCACAAGTCAGTGATAATAGTGTAACATGTGAAAAGTTGTCACAAGTCAGTGATGATAGTGTAACATGTGAAAAGGTGTCACAAGTTAGTGATGATAGTGTAACATGTGAAAAGGTGTCACAAGTCAGTGATAAAAGTGTAACATGTGAAAAGGTGTCACAAGTCAGTGATGATAGTGTAACATGTGAACAGTTGTCACAAATCAGTAATGATAGTGTTACATGTGAAAAGTTGTCACAAGTCAGGGAGGATAGTGTAACATGTGAAAAGCTGTCACAAATCAGAGATGATAGTGTAACATGTGAACAGTTGTCACAAGTCAGTGATGATAGTTGTACATAGGAAAGGGTGTCACAAGTCAGTGATGATAGTGTAACATGTGAAAAGTTGTCACAAGTCAGTGATGATAGTGTAACATGTGAAAAGGTTTCACAAGTCAGTGATGATAGTGTAACATGTGAAAAGGTGTCACATGTCAGTGATGAAAGTGTAACATGTGAAAAGGTGTCGCAAGTCAGTGATGATAGTGTAACATGTGAACAGTTGTCACAAATCAGTAATGATAGTGTTACATGTGAAAAGTTGTCACAAGTCAGGGAGGATAGTGTAACATGTGAAAAGCTGTCCCAAATCAGAGATGATAGTGTAACATATGAACAGTTGTCACAAGTCAGTAATAATAGTGTAAAAAGTTGTCACAAGTCAGAGATGATAGTCTAACATGTGAAAAGCTGTCACAAATCAGAGATGATAGTGTAATATGTAAAAAGTTGTCACAAGTCAGAGATGATAGTGTAACATGTGAAAAGTTGTCACAATTCAGAGATGATAGTGTAACATGTGAAAAGTTGTCACAAGTCAGAGATGATAGTGAAAAATGTGAAAAGTTGTTACTAGAATAATCTCTGCTATGCTTACCTATGGATCTCCTTCTAATAAGTGCCATTTTCAGTATTTAAAAATGTGTATACACTTTGTATGTGTTGACTGTGTCCGTCTGTATGTGGACTCTCTGTCTTCAGTGTCATATACTGTATATATCACTCTACTTTATGTTTGCCATATCGAAGAAGAATCCTCACTGTAGATAAGAAACACTATGGATTGACGGGATGATAACTTAGAAACACTATATTTAAGCGTAAATCCACTGTATAATAAATTAAAAACACCATTTGTTAACGTTAATCGACTGTAGTATAAGTTAGAAATACTATTTATTAACGATAATGCACTTGATTGTTAATTAGAAACACCATTTATTAACGAAAATCCACTTGATTGTAAATTAGAAACACCATTTATTAACGATAAACAACTTGATTGTAAATTAGAAACAACATTTTTTAACGATAATCCACTTGATTGTAAATTAGAAACACCATCAGAAACACCATTTATTAACGATAAACAACTTGATTGTAAATTAGAAACACCATTTATTAACGATAATCCACTTGATTTTAAATTAGAAACACCATTTATTAACGATAATAAACTTGATTATAAATTAGAAACACCATTTATTAACGAAAATCCACTTGATTGTAAATTAGAAACACCATTTATTAACGAAAATCCAATTGATTGTAAATTAGAAACACCATTAGAAACACCATTTATTAACGATAAACAACTTGATTGTAAATTAGAAACACCATTTATTAACGATGATCCACTTGATTGTAAATTAGAAACACCATTTATTAACGTTAATCGACTGTCTTATAAGTTAGAAATACTATCTACTAACGATAATCCAATTGATTGTAAATTAAAAACACTATTTATTAACGATAATCCATTTGATTGTAAATTAGAAAAACCATTTATTAACGAAAATCCACTTGATTGTAAATTAGAAACACCATTTATTAACGATAAACAACTTGATTGTAAATTAGAAACACCATTTATTAACGATGATCCACTTGATTGTAAATTAGAAACACCATTTATTAACGATAAACAACTTGATTGTAAATTAGAAACACCATTTATTAACGATGATCCACTTGATTGTAAATTAGAAACACCATTTATTAACGTTAATCGACTGTCTTATAAGTTAGAAATACTATCTACTAACGATAATCCAATTGATTGTAAATTAGAAACACTATTTATTAACGATTATCCATTTGATTGTAAATTAGAAACACCATTTATTAACGTATATCCACTGTATTATACATTCGAAACTATATTAAATAAAGTTAAATCACTGGATTTTAAAAAATGTCATAAATTAACGTTAAGAAAAATAAAAAACAACAACATTTATTAACATTAACTAAATAGATAATTAATTACCTCATATATCAGTATCAACGTACTAAAAACGGTAACTTATTCGTAATATGTAGGAATCGC
>JASEVX010001283.1:0-18935 GCA_031761405.1 Serripes groenlandicus | reverse complement strand
TTACTGGTGTATAACATAATGTACTATAACTATTATTACCAGTATTTACTGGTGTATAACATAATGTACTATAACTATTATTACAAGTATTTACTGGTGTATAACATAATGTACTATAACTATTATTACCGGTATTTACTGGTGTATAACATAATGTACTATAACTATTATTACCGGTATTTACTGGTGTATAACATAATGTACTATAACTATTATTACAAGTATTTACTGGTGTATAACATAATGTACTATAACTATTATTACCGGTATTTACTGGTGTATAACATAATGTACTATAACTATTATTACAAGTATTTACTGGTGTATAACATAATGTACTATAACTATTATTACCGGTATTTACTGGTGTATAACATAATGTACTATAACTACTATTACAAGTATTTACTGGTGTATAACATAATGTACTATAACTATTATTACAAGTATTTACTGGTGTATAACATAATGTACTATAACTATTATTACAAGTATTTACTGGTGTATAACATAATGTACTATAACTATTATTACAAGTATTTACTGGTGTATAACATAATGTACTATAACTATTATTCCAAGTATTTACTGGTGTATAACATAATGTACCAGTATTTATGTACTGGTGTATAACATAATGTACTATAACTATTATTACCAGTATTTACTGGTGTAATAACATAATGTACTATAACTATTATTACCAGTATTTACTGGTGTATAACATAATGTACTATAACTATTATTACCAGGTATTTACTGGTGTATAACATAATGTACTATAACTATTATTACCAGTATTTACTGGTGTATAACATAATGTACTATAACTAGTATTACCAGTATTTACTGGTGTATAACATAATGTACTATAACTATTATTACCGGTATTTACTGGTGTATAACATAATGTACTATAACTATTATTACCGGTATTTACTGGTGTATAACATAATGTACTATAACTAGTATTACAAGTATTTACTGGTGTATAACATAATGTACTATAACTATTATTACCGGTATTTACTGGTGTATAACATAATGTACTATAACTATTATTACCGGTATTTACTGGTGTATAACATAATGTACTATAACTATTATTACAAGTATTTACTGGTGTATAACATAATGTACTATAACTATTATTACCGGTATTTACTGGTGTATACATAATGTACTATAACTATTACCGTATTTAGTTACTGGTGTATAACATAATGTACTATAACTATTATTACCGATATTTACTGGTGTATAACATAATGTACTATAACTATTATTACCGGTATTTACTGGTGTTATAACATAATGTACTATAACTATTATTACCGGTATTTACTGGTGTATAACATAATGTACTATAGACTATTATTACCGGTATTTACTGGGTGTATACTTACAGTGTTAGCTATTATTACCAGTATTTACTGGTGTATAACATAATGTACTATAACTATTATTACAAGTATTTACTGGTGTATAACATAATGTACTATAACTATTATTACCGGTATTTACTGGTGTATAACATAATGTACTATAACTATTATTACCGGTATTTACTGGTGTATAACATAATGTACTATAACTATTATTACAAGTATTTACTGGTGTATAACATAATGTACTATAATTATTATTACCGGTATTTACTGGTGTATAACATAATGTACTATAACTATTATTACCGGTATTTACTGGTGAATAACATAATGTACTATAACTATTATTACCGGTATTTACTGGTGTATAACATAATGTACTATAACTATTATTACCGGTATTTACTGGTGTATAACATAATGGTAATAACCTGTGTCTGGTCCCTGTTCAAACATTCCGAGGAAGAATCTGAATCGCTTGGCCAGGATCCCGAACGCATTCTCCACTACACGTCTTCAACGGAAGATCTGGTCATTGAAGATGAGTTTTTTCTCTTGGCATCGCTCTTCTCCCATACGGCTTCACCAGGGAGCTTCTTAAGGCAAATGCATCATCATCCAAGGTGAAGTAAGGGATGTCCTGGTTCTGGTAATCGTTGGGCAGAGGGCAGGGGTGGTGGCAACCCTATCCGGCCACCTTTGAGGACTTCACTGAGCTCTGAGTCATTATATATTTGAGAAAAGGACATGTGTCCCCCTCCACCATTTTCAATCCATATGAAACGATACTGGGCATTCACCAAGGCGAGGGTTAGGGATACTAAAAACAAACACGTGTAGTTGTGGTTCAAGAAGCCTGTATTGGTAGGCATGCTGGGCAATTTATGCTTCTCGTCCAGAGCTCACACCGCATGCGGCACATTCAACATTCAACTTGTCTTCAAACTCCTGGACAGGGGATCTCCACTACATGAGGGAGAAAGGGTTAATTATTGTTGTAAACCGCCGCGTACACCGCCAGTCAAACAAACCCACAGACCGCGTACACCGCCAGTCAAACAAACCCACAGACCGCGTACACCGCCAGTCAAACAAACCCACAGACCGCGTACACCGCCAGTCAAACAAACCCACAGACCGCGTACACCGCCAGTCAAACAAACCCACAGACCGCGTACACCGCCAGTCAAACAAACCCAGGATAACCGACTGCCTTGTGTTTTGAAATCAATGGCAATAACCATAACATACTTGTTTTAACTGTTTCTCACATACAACAAATTTATCAGACATTTGATAACAGCTTTAATGTGAAACATCAGTGTAAATGAAAGTACTTTATTCAAACGAGTTATACACAGTGTGTTCATTAGTCGTCTACTGCAGCGTCATAAAGCATCTATATGTTGGAAAGGGTTACTGCAGCGTCATAAAGCATCTATATGTTGGAAAGGGTTACTGCAGCGTCATAAAGCATCTATATGTTGGAAAGGGTTACTGCAGCGTCATAACGCATCTATATGTTGGAAAGGGTTACTGCAGCGTCATAAAGCATCTATATGTTGGAAAGGGTTACTGCAGCGTCATAAAGCATCTATATGTTGGAAAGGGTTACTGCAGCGTCATAAAGCATCTATATGTTGGAAAGGGTTACTGCAGCGTCATAACGCATCTATATGTTGGAAAGGGTTACTGCAGCGTCATAAAGCATCTATATGTTGGAAAGGGTTACTGCAGCGTCATAAAGCATCTATATGTTGGAAAGGGTTACTGCAGCGTCATAAAGCATCTATATGTTGGAAAGGGTTACTGCAGCGTCATAACGCATCTATATGTTGGAAAGGGTTACTGCAGCGTCATAAAGCATCTATATGTTGGAAAGGGTTACTGCAGCGTCATAAAGCATCTATATGTTGGAAAGGGTTACTGCAGCGTCATAAAGCATCTATATGTTGGAAAGGGTTACTGCAGCGTCATAACGCATCTATATGTTGGAAAGGGTTACTGCAGCGTCATAAAGCATCTATATGTTGGAAAGGGTTACTGCAGCGTCATAAAGCATCTATATGTTGGAAAGGGTTACTGCAGCGTCATAAAGCATCTATATGTTGGAAAGGGTTACTGCAGCGTCATAACGCATCTATATGTTGGAAAGGGTTACTGCAGCGTCATAAAGCATCTATATGTTGGAAAGGGTTACTGCAGCGTCATAAAGCATCTATATGTTGGAAAGGGTTACTGCAGCGTCATAAAGCATCTATATGTTGGAAAGGGTTACTGCAGCGTCATAACGCATCTATATGTTGGAAAGGGTTACTGCAGCGTCATAAAGCATCTATATGTTGGAAAGGGTTACTGCAGCGTCATAAAGCATCTATATGTTGGAAAGGGTTACTGCAGCGTCATAAAGCATCTATATGTTGGAAAGGGTTACTGCAGCGTCATAACGCATCTATATGTTGGAAAGGGTTACTGCAGCGTCATAAAGCATCTATATGTTGGAAAGGGTTACTGCAGCGTCATAAAGCATCTATATGTTGGAAAGGGTTACTGCAGCGTCATAAAGCATCTATATGTTGGAAAGGGTTACTGCAGCGTCATAACGCATCTATATGTTGGAAAGGGTTACTGCAGCGTCATAAAGCATCTATATGTTGGAAAGGGTTACTGCAGCGTCATAAAGCATCTATATGTTGGAAAGGGTTACTGCAGCGTCATAAAGCATCTATATGTTGGAAAGGGTTACTGCAGCGTCATAAAGCATCTATATGTTGGAAAGGGTTACTGCAGCGTCATAAATCATCTATATGTTGGAAAGGGTTACTGCAGCGTCATAAAGCATCTATATGTTGGAAAGGGTTACTGCAGCGTCATAAAGCATCTATATGTTGGAAAGGGTTACTGCAGCGTCATAAAGCATCTATATGTTGGAAAGGGTTACTGCAGCGTCATAAAGCATCTATATGTTGGAAAGGGTTACTGCAGCGTCATAAAGCATCTATATGTTGGAAAGGGTTAAACTACTGCAGCGTCATAAAGCATCTATATGTTGGAAAGGGTTACTGCAGCGTCATAAAGCATCTATATGTTGGAAAGGGTTACTGCAGCGTCATAAAGCATCTATATGTTGGAAAGGGTTACTGCAGCGTCATAAAGCATATATATGTTGGAAAGGGTTACTGCAGCGTCATAAAGCATCTATATGTTGGAAAGGGTTACTGCAGCGTCATAAAGCATCTATATGTTGGAAAGGGTTACTGCAGCGTCATAAAGCATCTATATGTTGGAAAGGGTTACTGCAGCGTCATAAAGCATCTATATGTTGGAAAGGGTTACTGCAGCGTCATAAAGCATCTATATGTTGGAAAGGGTTACTGCAGCGTCATAAAGCATCTATATGTTGGAAAGGGTTACTGCAGCGTCATAAAGCATCTATATGTTGGAAAGGGTTACTGCAGCGTCATAAATCATCTATATGTTGGAAAGGGTTACTGCAGCGTCATAAAGCATCTATATGTTGGAAAGGGTTACTGCAGCGTCATAAAGCATCTATATGTTGGAAAGGGTTACTGCAGCGTCATAAAGCATCTATATGTTGGAAAGGGTTAAACTACTGCAGCGTCATAAAGCATCTATATGTTGGAAAGGGTTACTGCAGCGTCATAAAGCATCTATATGTTGTAAAGGGTTACTGCAGCGTCATAAAGCATCTATATGTTGGAAAGGGTTACTGCAGCGTCATAAAGCATCTATATGTTGGAAAGGGTTAAACTACTGCAGCGTCATAAAGCATCTATATGTTGGAAAGGGTTACTGCAGCGTCATAAAGCATCTATATGTTGTAAAGGGTTACTGCAGAGTCATAAAGCATCTATATGTTGGAAAGGGTTACTGCAGCGTCATAAAGCATCTATATGTTGGAAAGGGTTACTGCAGCGTCATAAAGCATCTATATGTTGGAAAGGGTTAAACTACTGCAGCGTCATAAAGCATCTATATGTTGTAAAGTGTTACTGCAGCGTCATAAAGCATCTATATGTTGGAAAGGGTTGCTGCAGCGTCATAAAGCATCTATATGTTGTAAAGGGTTACTGCAGCGTCATAAAGCATCTATATGTTGGAAAGGGTTACTGCAGCGTCATAAAGCATCTATATGTTGGAAAGGGTTACTGCAGCGTCATAAAGCATCTATATGTTGGAAAGGGTTACTGCAGCGTCATAAAGCATCTATATGTTGGAAAGGGTTACTGCAGCGTCATAAAGCATCTATATGTTGTAAAGGGTTACTGCAGCGTCATAAAGCATCTATATGTTGGAAAGGGTTACTGCAGCGTCATAAAGCATCTATATGTTGGAAAGGGTTACTGCAGCGACATAAAGCATCTATATGTTGTAAAGGGTTACTGCAGCGTCATAAAGCATCTATATGTTGGAAAGGGTTACTGCAGCGTCATAAAGCATCTATATGTTGGAAAGGGTTACTGCAGCGTCATAAAGCATCTATATGTTGGAAAGGGTTACTGCAGCGACATAAAGCATCTATATGTTGGAAAGGGTTACTGCAGCGTCATAAAGCATCTATATGTTGTAAATGGTTACTGCAGCGTCATAAAGCATCTATATGTTGTAAAGGGTTACTGCAGCGTCATAAAGCATCTATATGTTGTAAAGGGTTACTGCAGCGTCATAAAGCATCTATATGTTGTAAAGGGTTACTGCAGCGTCATAAAGCATCTATATGTTGTAAAGGGTTACTGCAGCGTCATAAAGCATCTATATGTTGGAAAGGGTTACTGCAGCGTCATAAAGCATCTATATGTTGGAAAGGGTTACTGCAGCGTCATAAAGCATCTATATGTTGGAAAGGGTTACTGCAGCGTCATAAAGCATCTATATGTTGGAAAGGGTTACTGCAGCGTCATAAAGCATCTATATGTTGGAAAGGGTTACTGCAGCGTCATAAAGCATCTATATGGTGTAAAGGGTTACTGCAGCGTCATAAAGCATCTATATGTTGGAAAGGGTTAAACTACTGCAGCGTCATAAAGCATCTATATGTTGGAAAGGGTTAAACTACTGCAGCGTCATAAAGCATCTATATGTTGGAAAGGGTTAAACTACTGCAGCGTCATAAAGCATCTATATGTTGGAAAGGGTTACTGCAGCGTCATAAAGCATCTATATGTTGGAAAGGGTTAAACTACTGCAGCGTCATAAAGCATCTATATGTTGGAAAGGGTTAAACTACTGCAGCGTCATAAAGCATCTATATGTTGGAAAGGGTTACTGCAGCGTCATAAAGCATCTATATGTTGGAAAGGGTTAAACTACTGCAGCGTCATAAAGCATCTATATGTTGGAAAGGGTTAAACTACTGCAGCGTCATAAAGCATCTATATGTTGGAAAGGGTTAAACTACTGCAGCGTCATAAAGCATCTATATGTTGGAAAGGGTCATAAAGCATCTATATGTTGGAAAGGGTCATAAAGCATCTATATGTTGGAGGGTCATAAAGCATCTATATGTTGGAGGGTCATAAAGCATCTATATGTTGGAAAGGGTCATAAAGCATCTATATGTTGGAGGATCATAAAGCATCTATATGTTGGAGGGTCATAAAGCATCTATATGTTGGAGGGTCATAAAGCATCTATATGTTGGAGGGTCATAAAGCATCTATATGTTGGAAAGGGTCTATATGGTGTAAAGGGTCTATATGTTGGAAAGGGTTACTGCAGTGTCATAAAGCATCTATATGTTGGAAAGGGTCTATATGGTGTAAAGCGTCTATATGTTGGAAAGGGTCTATATGGTGTAAAGCGTCTATATGTTGGAGGGTCATAAAGCATCTATATGTTGGAGGGTCATAAAGCATCTATATGTTGGAGGGTCATAAAGCATCTATATGTTGGAGGGTCATAAAGCATCTATATGTTGGAGGGTCATAAAGCATCTATATGTTGGAGGGTCTATAAACTTTTTTCACCATAATCATTCTCCGGCTTACTTATATAATTAAATTGCAATCAGGAAAAATCCTGATCAGATTAGGCAGAGACATAAATTACTACGCCGATTGTCATTGGTCGGTTTTATTGTGACCTGACCAATCCCAAGGCGTTTTATCTAGTTTACATCAATTTGCATATTCACAAAGAATATGTAAATGTATTAATATTTAAAAGTATTTAAGGCGCTAATCTTTCCTATCTGTCGGCTTTACATGAACTGCTTCACAAAGTACCCCTTTCCTACATGTAACAAATCTGTAGAAGACGACTTTGAAAACATCGAGAAAGCTATGGAAAATCTCCAGCAATGAAAGCATGATTATTGAATGTAGTTGAAAATGTAAAAGTGCACACACTATGAACAAGTTTCGCTTATGGCAGTATTTTGCTGTAGATTTGTTTGCATGTGGGAAAGATTAAACTGTTGCCTTTCTTTTCATATGGAGGGCTGGCGTGAATCAGTTGTAATTAAAGTTGGTATTTGTTTACCAAGGTTAATCACCTCGCCATGAAGTCTTTATAAACGTTAAATCATTTTTCTTGGTAAACAATGGAAATTTGCTCGTTCTGAGCAATGACACCTAAATTTGCATTGTTTACCAAAGGGTCAAAATTGCCCCTAAACCAGGGTTTTCACAATATGTTTTTAGTTACAACCGTTTCACGCCAAGCCCTCGATATAATCTCGAGATAGGGGACACCTTTCATGTGTTACTGTCTATTTTTGATTTTTAAAAGTTATGCTCTTTGAATCCAACATAATTGTCTGAATGGGAGGACTTTTTTGAGTATCCATAAAATAGGAATTTGTTGTGTCGAAAAGACGAGGTTACCTCTCCTTATCAGTATACAAGCATGTGTAGGCAAATCATCGTTGTCGAGTGGTTGTCAAGGAGGTGGAATGGTTACGGGCGACCCGGGTTATATCCTCACTTGCAATGGTCATGGTTGAGTGCCCTTTGGCAAAGCATCGTGGTCACATGTTTAGCAATGAGGGGACCGGGGCAGGGCGTCCCGGGATATATCCTGGCTTACATCGGTCATTGTGGGGTGACCTTTGGCAAGTTACATGTACTTGATGCAGTGCATCAGGTTGTAATACGTTTCTTCGTAAATATGTATCGAGTCAAACAAAAATGTATTTACAAATATACCGCGCCTGACAAATAAACAGGAAAGTTAAATATAACAGGCCTTGTCAGGAATATTGAGTATATTTAAATGTGTAGACAGAACCGAAGTAGATTGATTGGGAATAAACGTAATTGTCCCCGCAAACTCCATTTAACAACTCAAGTATACGCACTGTTACTAAAAAACACGTCTCATATAGGCTGAACATTATTTAAAGACCTGGTGAAGAATATGCATATGGTTCTGCTAAAATTCCCCTACACGTTCGAGAAATCGTCATTGATAGCTGAACTAGTGGTCATGATGAAATTGAAATGCCATTGAAAATGGCGTAAAATGACCACCAATAATAATCCCACTGTCTTGTTACTCACAGTCCATGTATCATGCAAGCCTTTCGGGACTAGTTTTGACCAGCAATAAAACCTAACAATTATCCCTCATTAATAAGTAAACGGGTCGCCATGATATAACTGAAATACTATTTGCCACGACCCCACCACGCGTTCGGAGTTCTTATGGCGTTGTCAGGGCGATGTAACGATGATTTCACCACTGTTGCGCGACTGTACCACGTCCGCAATGGGCTCATTGCGCCTATGACGTTATACTTGGGTTCCCACTGCGATTATGGAGTTCTTAATATATTCTTAATAATATTCCAATGCGTATTTCTCAAGCTTTTACTACGCTCCTATGCCGACCAAGCTTTCCACGTGAGACCTGCTATGGAAGCTGACGTTTCGCCTTTGTAAAGCCGTAAGGTCGCCGTGCAGTCGAGATATACGTAGAAGACGCGTGGTAAAAACCCATGAGCGTGGTTGGAGCGCTGCAGGATCGCCCTTGCCAAGCCCATGTATCTCAATAGAAACGCCATAAGCGCGGAGAAATATCATATACATGTAACTAGTTACATATATAGCCGACTCACAGCACGTATGTGACGTCACTCCGGTGTGACGTCACTTTAAATGACAGCATATTGTTAACAATCATTCTGAATTTCGGCATTTATAAAAAATATTGTTTAAAGAGAATAAATCTCGATAAATGAAAGGTTATAGGTGCCTTGTTGCTTATTTTGTATAAAATCAAAAGGTTATTGATAGAGACTACTTTTTACAGTGGACGTATGCATTAGAACTTCGGGGTGAACTTCGGTCACTGTTTATATGAGTGGGGTCGAAGAAAAATCGATTTAAAGATTGAAAACAATCTTTTTATGGTGTTATGTGATAAATAGAATCTTACATTCGTGCTTATTTGATATTGTTTTTATGAAACTCGTCGACTGAAACGAATATGACGCTCGGAAGAGCCTCGCGTCATATTATTTCAGTCGACTCATTTCATAAAAACAATAACAAATAAGCACTCGTGTAAGATCCTCTATATATACCCAGTGGAAGTGCACGAGCCTCTATGACTACTTACAATATCCACTGATACACGTAGAAATTGTGTATCTACGGGCACGTACTGGTTACCCCCACTGAGCCATGTAATAAGCTTGTGATAATAATTTAATTTATCATTTCGTTTTAACCCTTTCCAACTTGCAGACGTATTTGGTCGTATCTGCCACGGAGGACTTTTGAAATCACTATGGCAAAAGAAGACATGCTTATAAGTAGCCATTTATCCGATTACCACAATGTTATGAACTCTATTCAATAATTACTATTTTCTTAATGAGATTTAAATATATTTGCTTATAGTTCAAAGTCTTCTTCTGCTGATTTGTTATATGTGGTAGGGACAACAATTGCCTTGTGAACACTCTACAGGCAAAATTTTACAACATCCAATATGAATGCAAGTTTATCAGTAATTCATCTCCATCAAATCTTGGCCAATTTATAAACTGGGCCCTGTGAGGTTAAAAATTAGGTCACAATGTTAATTTGATGGAAAATATTGTGAACACTCTGGAGGCCTTATTCAACTTTAGCATGTTGAAATGTTTTCAGAATAACTATTTTGATGATATCTAGGTTATGTCTAAATAGATCCAGTAATTCTGGTCATAAACTAGGTCTCTTGGCCAAATGTTGTCAGAATGTTTGTCCTGATGATATCTAGGCCAAGGTTGAAACTTTGTCATGTGAGATCAAAGACTGGATCACAAGTTCACATTGAAGGAACATCTTGTTAACACTGGAGGCTGCATATTGAAACTTTGTAAGAATTATGGTCTTGATGTTAGTTTGGAGAAAGGTCAAGTTCAAATATTGGTCATGTCGGGTCATAAACTAGGTCACTTCACCAATCTGAAGTAAAATCTTGTTTACAGTCTAGAAACCACACTTTTACTTCAGTAGCTTGAAACTTTGTCAGAATGTGTGTCTTGACAATATCTAGGCCTAGTAAAAATAAGGGTCATGGTGGGTCAAAACCTAGGTCACTATGCCAAATTGAAGGCAGATTTTGTAAACTATCAGACATTTTGAATGCTGCATTTTTAATATTAGCATGTTGACATTTTGTCAGAATTGGTGTTATGGTGAAATCTAGGCTTAATTCGGTTAACGATCATGTTGGATAAAAACAGAACAAGGTCACTAGGAAACATTTGAGAACAATCTTGTAAACACTCTTGACCTCAATGTTTGCTTCAGTATTTTGAAACTTTGTCAGAATGTTTGTCCTGATGATATCTAGGCCAAGTTCAAATATGCGTCATGTCGGATCAAACATAAGGTCACTAGACCATGTTTAAGGAAAATGTTGTTAACACTCGGAAAGCTTTACTTTTAATGTTAACTATGTCACAAGGCCAAGTGGAAGGATAACTTGTTAACACTATTATTATGTTTGACCTTACTGTATTATATATGTGTATGCTCATGTGATGAAGTGAATGTTTAAATATTTGATGATTTAACTTTGCACCAAGAGATAAAGTAGGAATAGTGTACAATAACGGTCCCAGTTGCGACTGCTTGTAACATATTCCTTAATCATGATAGTCATATACCTACAGCTTAGACCCATTATAGGCGCTGTGCTCGTGACGAGGCTTTATAACAGGCTTTCTTACACCAGTACCCCATGCAACAGGCTTTCTTACACCAGTAATCCATGCAACAGGCTTTCTTACACCAGTACTTCATACAACAGGCTTTCTTACACCAGTACTGCATACACAAGGTCTGTCTTACACCAGTACTGTATACACAAGGTTTGTCTTACACCAGTACTGCATACACAAGGTTTGTCTTACACCAGTACTACATACAGCAGACTTTCTTACACCAGTACTGCATACACAAGGCTTTCTGACAACAGTACTGCATACACAAGGCTTTCTGACAACAGTACTGCATACACAAGGCTTTCTGACAACAGTACTGCATACACAAGGCTTTCTGACAACAGTACTGCATACACAAGGCTTTCTTACACCAGTACTTCATACACAATGTTTGTCTTACACCCGTAATCCATGCAACAGGCTTTCTTACACCAGTACTACATACAACAGGCTGTCTTACACCCGTACTACATACAACAGGCTTTCTTACACCAGTACTACATACAACAGACTTTCTTACACCAGTACTCCATGCAACAGGCTGTCTTACACCAGTACTACATACAACAGGCTGTCTTACACCAGTACTCCATGCAACATACTTTCTTACACCAGTACTCCATGAAACAGGCTGTCTTACACCAGTACTACATGCAACATACTTTCTTACACCCGTAATCCATGCAACAGGCTTTCTTACACCAGTACTCCATGCAACAGACTTTCTTACACCAGTACTCCATACAACAGACTTTCTTACACCAGTACTACATACACAAGGTCTGTCTTACACCAGTACTGCATACAACAGGCTTTCTTACACCAGTACTACATAAAACAGGCTTTCTTACACCAGTACTACATACAACAGGCTTTCTTACACCAGTACTCCATGCAACAGACTTTCTTACACCAGTACTACATACACAAGGTCTGTCTTACACCAGTACTGCATACAACAGACTTTCTTACACCAGTACTACATACACAAGGTCTGTCTTACACCAGTACTCCATGCAACAGGCTTTCTTACACCAGTACTCCATGCAACAGACTTTCTTACACCAGTACTACATACACAAGGTCTGTCTTACACCAGTACTGCATACAACAGACTTTCTTACACGAGTACTACATACACAAGGTCTGTCTTACACCAGTACTCCATACAACAGGCTTTCTTACACCAGTACTACATGAAACAGGCTTTCTTACACCAGTACTACATACAACAGGCTTTCTTACACCAGTACTGCATACACAAGGTCTGTCTTACACCAGTACTGTATACACAAGGTTTGTCTTACACCAGTACTGCATACACAAGGTTTGTCTTACACCAGTACTACATACAGCAGACTTTCTTACACCAGTACTGCATACACAAGGCTTTCTGACAACAGTACTGCATACACAAGGCTTTCTGACAACAGTACTGCATACACAAGGCTTTCTGACAACAGTACTGCATACACAAGGCTTTCTGACAACAGTACTGCATACACAAGGCTTTCTTACACCAGTACTTCATACACAATGTTTGTCTTACACCCGTAATCCATGCAACAGGCTTTCTTACACCAGTACTACATACAACAGGCTGTCTTACACCCGTACTACATACAACAGGCTTTCTTACACCAGTACTACATACAACAGACTTTCTTACACCAGTACTCCATGCAACAGGCTGTCTTACACCAGTACTACATACAACAGGCTGTCTTACACCAGTACTCCATGCAACATACTTTCTTACACCAGTACTCCATGAAACAGGCTGTCTTACACCAGTACTACATGCAACATACTTTCTTACACCCGTAATCCATGCAACAGGCTTTCTTACACCAGTACTCCATGCAACAGACTTTCTTACACCAGTACTCCATACAACAGACTTTCTTACACCAGTACTACATACACAAGGTCTGTCTTACACCAGTACTGCATACAACAGGCTTTCTTACACCAGTACTACATAAAACAGGCTTTCTTACACCAGTACTACATACAACAGGCTTTCTTACACCAGTACTCCATGCAACAGACTTTCTTACACCAGTACTACATACACAAGGTCTGTCTTACACCAGTACTGCATACAACAGACTTTCTTACACCAGTACTACATACACAAGGTCTGTCTTACACCAGTACTCCATGCAACAGGCTTTCTTACACCAGTACTCCATGCAACAGACTTTCTTACACCAGTACTACATACACAAGGTCTGTCTTACACCAGTACTGCATACAACAGACTTTCTTACACGAGTACTACATACACAAGGTCTGTCTTACACCAGTACTCCATACAACAGGCTGTCTTACACCAGTACTCCATGAAACAGGCTTTCTTACACCAGTACTACATGAAACAGGCTGTCTTACATCAGTACTCCATGCAACAGACTTTCTTACACCAGTACTACATAAAATAGGCTTTCTTACACCAGTACTACATACAACAGGCTGTCTTACACCAGTACTCCATGAAACAGGCTTTCTTACACCAGTACTACATAAAACAGGCTGTCTTACACCAGTACTCCATGAAACAGGCTTTCTTACACCAGTACTACATACAACAGGCTTTCTTACATCAGTACTCCATGCAACAGACTTTCTTACACCAGTACTACATAAAATAGGCTTTCTTACACCAGTACTACATAAAACAGGCTGTCTTACACCAGTACTCCATGAAACAGGCTTTCTTACACCAGTACTACATACAACAGGCTTTCTTACACCAGTACTACATACAACAGGCTTTCTTACACCAGTACTACATACAACAGGCTTTCTTACACCAGTACTACATACAACAGGCTTTCTTACACCAGTACTCCATACAACAGGCTTTCTTACACCAGTACTCCATACAACAGGCTTTCTTACACCAGTACTACATACAACAGACTTTCTTACACCAGTACTACATGAAACAGACTTTCTTACACCAGTACTACATAAAACAGGCTTTCTTACACCAGTACTCCATGCAACAGACTTTCTTACACCAGTACTCCATACAACAGACTTTCTTACACCAGTACTACATAAAACAGGCTTTCTTACACCAGTACTACATGCAACAGACTTTCTTACACCAGTACTACATGCAACAGACTTTCTTACACCAGCACTCCATACAACAGACTTTCTTACACCAGTACTACATACAACAGGCTGTCTTACACCAGTACTACATAAAACAGACTTTCTTACACCAGTACTACATACAACAGGCTGTCTTACACCAGTACTACATGCAACAGACTTTCTTACACCAGTACTACATGCAACAGACTTTCTTACACCAGTACTCCATACAACAGACTTTCTTACACCAGTACTCCATGCAATAGGCTTTCTTACACCAGTACTACATGAAACAGACTTTCTTACACCAGTACTACATACAACAGGCGGTCTTACACCAGTACTACATGCAACAGGCTTTCTTACACCAGTACTACATAAAACAGGATTTCTTACACCAGTACTACATAAAACAGGCTTTCTTACACCAGTACTCCATGCAACAGGCTTTCTTACACCAGTACTACATACAACAGGCTTTCTTACACCAGTACTACATAAAACAGGCTTTCTTACACCAGTACTACATACAACAGGCTTTCTTACACCAGTACTACATACAACAGGCTTTCTTACACCAGTACTCCATGCAACAGGCTTTCTTACACCAGTACTCCATACAGTAGGCTTTCTTACATCAGTACTACATAAAACAGGCTTTCTTGCATCAGTACTCCATGCAACAGACTTTCTTACACCAGTACTACATGCAACAGGCTTTCTTACACCAGTACTACATAAAACAGGCTTTCTTACACCAGTACTACATAAAACAGGCTTTCTTACACCAGTACTCCATGCAACAGACTTTCTTACACCAGTACTCCATACAACAGACTTTCTTACACCAGTACTACATAAAACAGGCTTTCTTACACCAGTACTACATGCAACAGACTTTCTTACACCAGTACTACATGCAACAGACTTTCTTACACCAGTACTCCATACAACAGACTTTCTTACACCAGTACTACATACAACAGGCTGTCTTACACCAGTACTACATAAAACAGACTTTCTTACACCAGTACTACATACAACAGGCTGTCTTACACCAGTACTACATGCAACAGACTTTCTTACACCAGTACTACATGCAACAGACTTTCTTACACCAGTACTCCATACAACAGACTTTCTTACACCAGTACTCCATGCAATAGGCTT
Source organism: Serripes groenlandicus (assembly GCA_031761405.1). NCBI lineage: Eukaryota > Metazoa > Mollusca > Bivalvia > Cardiida > Cardiidae > Serripes > Serripes groenlandicus. Next base: position 3,089 of record JASEVX010001283.1, on the reverse strand, counting down.
TCTTACACCAGTACTACATGAAACAGACTTTCTTACACCAGTACTACATACAACAGGCGGTCTTACACCAGTACTACATGCAACAGGCTTTCTTACACCAGTACTACATAAAACAGGATTTCTTACACCAGTACTACATAAAACAGGCTTTCTTACACCAGTACTCCATGCAACAGGCTTTCTTACACCAGTACTACATACAACAGGCTTTCTTACACCAGTACTACATAAAACAGGCTTTCTTACACCAGTACTACATACAACAGGCTTTCTTACACCAGTACTACATACAACAGGCTTTCTTACACCAGTACTCCATGCAACAGGCTTTCTTACACCAGTACTCCATACAGTAGGCTTTCTTACATCAGTACTACATAAAACAGGCTTTCTTACATCAGTACTCCATGCAACAGACTTTCTTACACCAGTACTACATGCAACAGGCTTTCTTACACCAGTACTACATAAAACAGGATTTCTTACACCAGTACTACATAAAACAGGCTTTCTTACATCAGTACTCCATGCAACAGACTTTCTTACACCAGTACTACATGCAACAGGCTTTCTTACACCAGTACTACATAAAACAGGATTTCTTACACCAGTACTACATAAAACAGGCTTTCTTACACCAGTACTCCATGCAATAGGCGGTCTTACACCAGTACTCCATGCAACAGGCTTTCTTACACCAGTACTCCATGCAATAGGCGGTCTTACACCAGAACTACATACAACAGGCTGTCTTACACCAGTACTCCATGCAACAGGCTTTCTTACACCAGTACTACATAAAACAGGCTTTCTTACACCAGTACTACATAAAACAGGCTTTCTTACACCAGTACTACATAAAACAGGCTTTCTTACACCAGTACTACATACAACAGGCTTTCTTACACAGTACTCCATGCAACAGGCTTTCTTACACCAGTACTACATAAAACAGGCTTTCTTACACCAGTACTACATAAAACAGGCTTTCTTACACCAGTACTACATACAACAGGCTTTCTTACACCAGTACTACATAAAACAGGCTTTCTTACACCAGTACTTCATACAACAGGCTTTCTTACACCAGTACTACATAAAACAGGCTTTCTTACACCAGTACTACATAAAACAGGCTTTCTTACACCAGTACTACATACAACAGGCTTTCTTACACCAGTACTACATAAAACAGGCTTTCTTACACCAGTACTCCATACAACAGGCTTTCTTACACCAGTACTCCATGCAATAGGCGGTCTTACACCAGTACTACATACAACAGGCTTTCTTACACCAGTACTTCATGAAACAGGCTGCCTTACACCAGTACTCCATGCAATAGGCTTTCTTACACCAGTACTACATACAACAGGCTTTCTTACACCAGTACTCCATGAAACAGGCTGCCTTACACCAGTACTACATACAACAGGCTTTCTTACACCAGTACTACATAAAACAGGCTTTCTTACACCAGTACTCCATACAACAGGCTTTCTTACACCAGTACTTCATACAACAGGCTTTCTTACACCAGTACTCTATGAAACAGGCTTTCTTACACCAGTACTACATGAAACAGGCTGCCTTACACCAGTACTACATACAACAGGCTTTCTTACACCAGTACTACATGAAACAGGCTTTCTTACACCAGTACTACATACAACAGGCTTTCTTACATCAGTACTCCATGAAACAGACTTTCTTACACCAGTACTACATAAAATAGGCTTTCTTACACCAGTACTCCATGCAACAGGCTGTCTTACACCAGTACTACATACAACATACTTTCTTACACCAGTACTACATAGTTTCTTACACCAGTACTCCATGAAACAGGCTGTCTTACACCAGTATTACATACATCAGGCTTTCTTACACCAGTACTCCATGAAACAGGCTGTCTTACACCAGTACTACATGAAACAGGCTGTCTTACACCAGTATTACATACATCAGGCTTTCTTACACCAGTACTCATGAAACAGGCTGTCTTACACCAGTATTACATACAACATACTTTCTTACACCAGTACTCCATGAAACAGGCTTTCTTACACCAGTACTCCATGAAACAGGCTGTCTTACACCAGTACTACATGAAACAGACTTTCTTACACCAGTACTACATAAAATAGGCTTTCTTACACCAGTACTACATAAAACAGGCTTTCTTACACCAGTACTCCATGAAACAGGCTGTCTTACACCAGTACTACATACAACAGGCTTTCTTACATCAGTACCTAACCCTAACCCTAACCAGTACTACATAAAATAGGCTTTCTTACACCAGTACTCCATGCAACAGGCTGTCTTACACCAGTACTACATAAAACAGGCTTTCTTACACCAGTACTACATAAAACAGGCTGTCTTACACCAGTACTACATACAACAGACTTTCTTTCACCAGTATTACATACAATAGGCTTTCTTACACCAGTACTCCATACAACAGACTTTCTTACACCAGTACTACATACAACAGGCTTTCTTACACCAGTACTACATGAAACAGGCTTTCTTACACCAGTACTCCATGAAACAGGCTTTCTTACACCAGTACTCTATGAACAGGCTGTCTTACACCAGTACTCCATGAAACAGGCTGTCTTACACCAGTACTCCATGAAACAGGCTGTCTTACACCAGTCCTCCATGAAACAGGCTGTCTTACACCAGTACTACATACAACAGGCTTTCTTACACCAGTACTACATAAAACAGGCTGTCTTACACCAGTCCTCCATGAAACAGGCTGTCTTACACCAGTACTCCATACAACAGACTTTCTTACACCAGTACTCCATGAAACAGGCTTTCTTACATCAGTACTCCATGAAACAGGCTTTCTTACACCAGTACTCCATGAAACAGGCTTTCTTACATCAGTACTCCATGAAACAGGCTTTCTTACACCAGTACTCCATGAAACAGGCTGTCTTACACCAGTATTACATACATCAGGCTTTCTTACACCAGTACTCCATGAAACAGGCTGTCTTACACCAGTACTCCATGAAGTACTACATACAACAACACTCTCGGGAGACTGTAAGGAATGATGTTAAAAGATC
>JASEVX010001282.1:17500-18951 GCA_031761405.1 Serripes groenlandicus | reverse complement strand
ACAATACAGATTTGTACCGTTCGTATGTTTTGACAACAAGCAACACGACTGAACTGTAACAATTGAGCATACATGTACCAGTCTCGCATATGTTTAGAAAACCAAACAAACGAATGCGACTGCACGATGTTTTTTATTTGGGGGATAAGAAATTACTCCGAATCATATGTTCAATGGTAAGCTGCATATAAGAGCCGTCTCGAGAAAACAACATATAGGAAGTCCGCGTAACAGTATCCATCCGGGAAAAACCAACATTAGAGCTCCGCGTAAAGTATCCATCCGGGAAAAGACTCAACATTAGAGAGTCCGCGTAAAGTAATCCATCCCGGGAAAACTAAACATTAGAGAAGTCCAGCCGTAAAGTATCCATCCGGGTAAAACCAAATAATACATTAGGAGTCCGCGTAAAGTATCCATCCGGGAAAAACTCCACACATAGGAGTCCGCGTGAAAGTATAGCCATCCGGAGAAAACCAACATTAGGAGTCCCGCGTAAGTATCCATCACGGGAAAACCAACATTAGAGAGCCGCGTAAAAGTATCCATCAGGGAAAAACCAACATTAGAAGTCCGCGTAAAGTATCCATCCTGGAAAACCACAATTAGGAGTTAGCGTAAAGTATCCATCCGGAAAACCAACATTAGGAGTTCGCGAAAGTATCCCATCTGGAAAACCAATCAGTAGGTAGTTAGCGGTAAAGTATCCATCTCGGATAACCAACATAGGAGTCCGCGTAAAGATCAATCCGGGAAAAACCAACATTAGGAGTTCGCGTAAAGTATCCATCCGGGAAAACCACATTAGGAGTGTCGCGTAAAGTATCCATCCGGGAAAACCAATATTAGGAGTTCGCGTAAGATGTATCCATCCGGGGAAAACAACATTAGGATTCGCGTAAAAGTATCCATCCGGGAGAAGACCAACATGAGGAGTCTGCGTAAATCGTATCCATCCGGGAAAACCACATTAGGAGGTCTGCGTAAAGTATCCACACCCGGATCAGCCTAAGCCACGCGCCGCGCAGGCAAATCTCCGGACTAAACACTGAGTTCGCCTCCATGGGATGTTCTTGATTATCAGGAATCATATACTCTATACCTATATCCACCTCAGACGGGATGTATCGGCCAGGATTAGCCAGCGCGGATTGCTCAGGTGCTCTGCTGATCGATACATTACGCAGGAGTCCCATACATAGGTTTTCTCGCAGCGCGAGTGCTCAATTATCGACGTATACAAACAATGGAACAATCAGTTTCATTTTCGTATAGGGTTAGTTTTATTTGATAGTCAATGAAATCGTTATATTAACTCTTTCAGCGACACAGGCAATATTGGGTTATTGCAAACACAATGCAAGATTCAGGCTTAGTCAGAACGTAACGAGCTGTGTCCCACCTGAAATCAGCATTGTTTTGCCTTTTGCTACACGAAAATAGTCCAAAAC
>JASEVX010001282.1:0-12500 GCA_031761405.1 Serripes groenlandicus | reverse complement strand
CATTGTTTTCAACTCTGTTCAATTATTATACGTTCGTTTACAGAGATTTACCAACTTATACGTTTTTAAAGTTGTATAATGCAAGTTTAATTTATGTGGGAAAGGGTTAAACCATTAAGTGTTAAGTATGGTCCGGTTTCGATACATGCATGTTATATCATACTTGAATTTAGACAGTGTCCTACTTTCTCGTCTAATGAGATCGCCCTATTTCATAGGAATATAAATTTATATTTCAAGTAGTAGCGGTGCTTCAGAAAATCAAAGCATTGAATGTGATGACAATAAGTGGATTACTGCAGTAAGATTTGGACTTGGACTCACCAATCCCGAAAGTCCAACAAGAACACTTTACAATTGCACTTTTCTATTTCCATATATTGAATGATATAGGAATTGAACGCAAAATGCTTTGCAGATAGTATGGGGTCTACCGATATACTCAAATTTGACACAAACTGCTTCGCTTAATTATGCCTATCTGCTATCTTGTTACCAGAAAATGAAACTATGAAATATGCAAGAAAGAATTTATTTTGTACATCTTCCAAATGTAGTAAAAACATAAATTAAACCTTTCTGATTGTTATAATTTTTCTCAAGTTTAGACAAGATTTAATTTAACTTGGTAAATGGTCACACAAGGAGCACGTGTGCCAAGTTATTTCAATATCAGGCCTATACTTTTGACAAGAAGATTTTTTAAGTTGTCACTTATATTCATACAAGGGAAATCAAGGCAGAAACATCTGTGGGACATTATTTTCAAATCGGGACAGGACCTTTGGACGAGAAGATTTTTAAGTTTTCACTATTTTTTACATATAAGGGAAACAAGTTCCGCCCCCTGATAGCGATGTTTTTCAATGGATCAGAATATAATTTGAACAATCTTTGTAGAGGGTCACCCAGAGAAAATCTTTTTCACCGTTTTTACATATAAGGAAAACAAGTTCCGCCCCCTGGTGGCGATGTTTTTCAATGGATCAGAATAATCTGAACAATCTTTGTAGATGGGCACCCAAAGAACATCTTTGCCAAATCATTTTCAAATCTGGCCAGTACTTTTGGACAAGAGCATTTTCAATATACACACATAAGGAAATCAAACTCTGGCCCCTGGTGACCATGTTTTTCAACGAATCGGAATAATTTGAAAAATTCTAGTAGAGGGTCATCTAACGATTACTTGAATCGGGCCTGTACTTTTAGACAAGAAGAGTTTGAAAGTTTTTCCTTCCCGTTGACATGGTAACCATAGTTCCGCATGGAATTCAATTCTTTGAAAAACTTTTAAAAGGGACCACCCAAGCAACATCCCTTGAATCAAAATGTTGAAGGACGACGGACGACGGACGACGGACAAAGACCAGACACAATAACTCACTCTGAGCCTCTGGCCCTGGTGAGCTATAAAGGGGATCTCCGGGATGGGGCCAATTTGACACAAGTGGCATAATTTGAATAATATTTGTAAAGGACCAGTAGACAATGCTGCATACCAATGATCTAAATTATAGGCCTTACGTTTTCAGAAAAGAAGACTTTCAAAGCTTTTCCATAAATATTTCTATGTTAAACAGGTGGCCCCAGGGGTGGAGTCAATTTTAACCCCAGGGGCATAATTTGAACAATCTTTGTAGAGGACCACGAGGCAATGCTACATACCAAATATCTAATCTCTAGGGCAAGCGGTTTGCGTCAAAACAATATCAGAACTTTACCCTATATATCTCTTTGTAAAACAGGTGACTTCCGGGTGGGGTCAATTTTGACCCTAGGGGCATAATTTGATAATTACTGGTAGAGGTCCACGAGTAAGTGATACGCACACACTATCTAAGTTAGGGCTTTCAGTTTCACACATGAAGAGTTTTTCCCTATATATCTCGCATAAGTGACTCCCGGAGCATAATTTGAACGATCTTGGTAGAGGGCCACTAGACATTGATACTCACCAAATATCTAAGCTCTATGCCGTTTGGTTTCAGAAAAGAATATTTTCAAAGCTCATCCCTTAACCCTTTCCCTCATATAGACGCTTTCTGACGCCTCTGCAGCAGACGGCCTTTTGAAAACATAGTGACAAAAGAGGAAATTGCTCAAAACGAGCAATTTCTCCTTTTGCCACAATGTCTTCCACTTTTAGTCATAGGTGATCCATTCAATTACAGAGATTTTCCATTTTTTGACAAATATGTTCAGAGTCGTCTGCTGCAGAAATGTCGTATGAGGGAAAAGGTTAATATATCTATGTAAAACAGGTGACCCCATATCAAATCAGAATACAAAATACCAACTATCTAATATCTAGGGCAAACGGTTTGAGACAAACAAAATCAAAACTTTTCCCTATATATCTCTTTGTAAAACAGGTGGAGGACCACTAGATATTGCTACATACCAAATATCTACGCCTTGGCTTTTCAGTTTCAGACAAGAATATTTACTCTCTTTTTTTAAAATCCTTTCGGTTACCATGGCAACCAGGACTGCATGGAATGATTTCTTAGAACAATATTGAAAAGGACATCAAAATTGGCCAAGCGGTTTAGGTGGAGATGTCGTTTGAAGGAATTGTTTACGGACGACGGACGACGCACGAAAGATGACGGACGATGGACGGAGAGTGATCAGAATAGCACTTTGTGCTGAGGTGAGCTAAAATGAAGTAATTTTACTATTTAAGACCATTTGTTTTGTTGTTGAATTTAAGCATATTTTAAAAGTATTTCATTGTACCGCGGACAATACTGGATGAATAATCAGTGCGAACGTGAACTTTCTCCGTACATCGTCATAAATATAGCAACATACTCTTGTGTTTACTTTGTCCAAAGCCCTTTTATTCATGTATGTAAATTCGCACAGGTCACGTTCATTAAACAGTTCTCTTATTTTATCTTTTCTTACTCTTGGACGGAAGTTACTAGTATCGATTTTAGTTCACCTGAGCACAACGTGCTTAATGTGATCTATGATGCACTTCGTCTATCATCGTCGTTCGTCGTTAACTGTTTCTTTAAACAACACTTCGAGGGCTTGGCGTGAAACGGTTGTAACTAAAATTGGTATTTTTTAACCAGCCTAATTTACCTCGCCATAAAGTCTTCATAAGCGTTAAATCATTTTTCTTGGTAAACAATGGAAATTTAGGTGCCATTGCTCGTTCTGAGCAATGGCACCTAAATTTGCATTGTTTACAAAACGGTCAAAATTGCCCCTAATCCAGGGTTTTCAAAATATGTTTTGAGTTACAACCGTTTCACGCCAAGCCCTCGACTTCTTCTTAAACCATTTGGCCCATTTCAACCAAACATCACAGGGATGCTACTGTATTCCATTTAATTATTTATGGGAGAAATGACAATGACAAATCTTCGGAATTCTTCACCTCTGAAACTGCTGGGTCCGAAACTATAAAACTATGAAAGCATTTTCAGTGCTCAGAAATGAACTCCTTTCCCGAAAATAGTGCTTCCGATTGGTTCATTTGGAGAACGAATTTGCTTCTGACCAATCAGATACTTAAGCGCAAAGATTAAACTTTCATAGTTTTTGAAGTCAGATCTGATTTCAATATTATCTGGCAAAACTGCTTGAATTTCTACAGCTCTGAATTTGTTTATCTGATTTCAACGTAATTTGGTAAAACATCCACAGGTGACTTTCTGCAAAATGTGTTCAATCAGTTTTTATTTGTTAAAAAACACATACAGTTGGCATCAGAAATTCAGTATAATGCAAAATGTGTTCAATCAGTTTTTTTATTTGTTAAAAAACACATACAGGTGGCATCAGAAATTCAGTATAATGCAAAATGTGTTCAATCAGTTTTGATTTGTTGAAAATCACATACAGGTAGCATAAGAAATAGTTAATGACAAAATGTGTTCAATCAGTTTTGACTTGTTGAAACACACATACAGGTGGCATAAGAAATGGAGTATAATGACAAAATGTGTTCAATCAGTTTTGATTTGTTGAAAAACACATACAGGTGGCATAAGAAATGGATTATAATGACAAAATGTGTTCAATCAGTTTTGATTTGTTGAAAAACGCATACAAGTGGCATAAGAAATGGAGTATAATGACAAAATGTGTTCAATCAGTTTTGATTTGTTGAAAAACGCATACAGGTAGGGTAAGATATGGAGTATAATGACAACATGTGTTCAATCAGTTTTGATTTGTTGAAAAACGCATACAAGTGGCATAAGAAATGGAGTATAATGACAAAATGTGTTCAATCAGTTTTGATTTGTTGATAAACACATACAGGTGGCAATATGTGGAGTATAATGACAAAATGTTTAGAGCGTTTGTCAAATTCCGAAGGCTACCGTCTACGAAAGATGTTCAAATTATTTTGTTAGGCAAAGAATATGACCCATTTTGGGTAGGACATGTTGAACCTATATGAGCCGTCCCATGAGAAAACAAACATTGTGCGTAAAGTATCGACCCGGATAAGCCTAAGCATGTCGCGCAGGCTGACCCGGACAGACTCTTTTCGTCTCCTGGATTTTCTGTTTCGGGAATCAATACTCTATACCTCTATCCCCCTCATACGGAATGTGTCAGGCCCGGATTAGCCTGCGCGGACTGCGTAGGCTCATCTGGGTCGATACTTTACGCAGAGTCCATACTGTTAGATTTCTCGTGGAACGGCTCATAGAACAGATCCACTTTAAGTGTGTAAGGCGTACGTTGCATTAATAATAATAATGAAATGTCCTGTAAATATTGATCTAATCTTAACCCTTTCCCTCATATATACGCTTTCTGACGCCTCTGCAACAGACGGCTTTTTGAAAACATAGTGACAATAGAAGAAATTGTTCAAAACGAGCAATTTCTCCTTTTGCCACAATGTTTTCCACTTTTAGTCATAGGTTATCCATTCAATTACAGAGATTTTCTATTTTTAGACAAAATATGTTCAAAGTCGTCTGCTGCAGAATTGTCGTATGAGGGAAAGGGTTAAAGGTGCTGAACTCCAGAGTATAGATAGTTTAGTCAAAGTTTTAAAATAGCTAAAAAGTGACTTAAAATATTAGAATCATAATTCTGGGATTAAATTAGAGTTATAGTTTCATTTTTCTGTACAATAAACATCTAAATATTGATCGTTTATGCTTCTTTTTTAATGGGTAGACATACCCAGTAAGCCACATTTTGTACATTTTCATGACTTTCAATTGACCGGTTTTTTTTTTTTCAACATTGACTTCCAAAGTAGTTTTGAGCTATCAATTACTTACTTTGTCGTCACAATAAGCAATATTTGCAGAAGTTTCAACATTTCAAAATGTTGATCTTCACCTGGAGTTCAGATCCTTTAAAGGACATATTTTCAGGTCAGCGATCCAGCGCTGCAGTGTCCGCTTGTATATGTTCATGAATGCCACGTTCGGGATGCAGGCTCTCTTACTACATCATAATGGAAGCAATTGACAAAACTCGAGACCAGCCACAACTGAATCTTCATTTTGGAACCAGGTACCAAGTTATCTGATCTGAATATTACCTAAACGCTTGTTTGGAATAAACGTTTAGAGTAAAGTGTTAACCAATGTTCCAGGGTCCGAATCCTTAGATAAGTGGGATTACAATTGTTGACATTTTCCAACACTTTTTGTGCCCGATGACAGATACTGTGTCCAGGAAGATAGTCCTGTCCTCACGACTACCACCAACAGACACACAGGCCCCACGCCAATCGATCTGGCCATTTTATTGCTCAATATATCACACTCGGATAATACAATACATAGATGGATTAGTTCAACTCTTTCTCACATACAACACATCTGCAGCAGACGACTTTGATAACATTGCACGCATAAAAACTCTCGCAATTAAAGTATAACCATTGAATAGAGTTGAAAACATTGTGGCAAATGTATAGATTGCTAATTATGATCGATTTTTGCTTTTGTCACAATGTTTTCAATAATTCGTCTGCTGCAGAGGCGTGAGAAAGAACCTCATGTGAGACAGTGTTGAGGTGCACTCGGTGTCCATGCACTAGATGTAACGTTCTGTAACGTGTTTTTTTTAAATTTAGGATCATTCTTTGATATGGAGATGGCAGCACTGTGTGGAAATAATGGTTTATTATTCTACTAGAGTATGTTTATCTCGCTCGTTCAGAATGTTTTCAAAACTCAGACGTCTGCGAAATATCTGTATCAGGGAAAGATTAAACAATTACTTCATACTTTTATGACAGAGTAGAAACCATCATGCGAAATGGAGAAAGAGCTCGCTCTGTTTCGGAAAGTTCTTTTCCTCGCTCAAATATTGCATAAGTAGTCAGTCTACTTCAGAATTTTCAATATTCTCGAGTATGCTGGGAAGCTGAAAATAAACAACCCTTTATGTGAGACAACTCTTGGAAACATGGTAGGAAAATATGTTTTTCTAACGATTAATATTTCCTACGGTAAATTCGTAAACTTACTAAACATTTAACTTCAATTTATGAAGACTTTTCAAAGGATGTTTATCCCGGTTGATTTTAGTTTTGATGAGTTTAAAGAAATCGTTTACCCTTTCCAACATACAACTTTTCTGTATGTATTTTCCAAATTCTGATAATTGTTTTTCCTTAGTTCTGGTACTTGTTTCTCCAAGTTCTGATAATTGTTTCAAAGTTCCGGTAACTATTTCCAAGTTCTGATATTTGTTTTTCCTTAGTTCTGGTACTTGTTTTTCCAAGTTCTGATACTTGTTTTTCCAAGTTCTGTTAACTGTTTTTCCAAGTTCTGGTACTTGTGTTTCCAAGTTCTGTTAACTGTTTTTCCAAGTTCTGGTACGTGTTTTTTCAAGTTCTGTTACTTGTTTTTCAAAATTGTAGACATGCTGAGCTTAGTTTATGCTGAGTATATAGAGTTTAAATCATGAACACGGAGTTTGGCACGGAACATGGAAATCGACCGGTTATCCTTTACAAATTAATCACACGTCCCGGCTCAACTAATGGGGTTCGTTTGAGATAGTGCAGACGGTGAATATACGTACAATTTGTTGCTGATGAATTTGTGCTTTCCAGTACAACTCAGTATTTGTTGTACATTTTCTTGTCATTATAAAGCGGCAGCTTGTCACCAGTGTGTCGTTTTCCAACTGCACACTCCTGGTACTCATATGGTTCAAGATTAGGTACCATCAGTCCTGTGCCGTTTGTATTGACATCGTTATTGCGAACAGGTCGGGCATACATGTCGTCAATGCTGCCGTGCACTTCTACAAGAGCTTCGTAAGTCTGGTCTGCGTTATCCGTCTGAAACTGTAGATGTTGATAGCCGATATCAGCTGTAGGTGTTAATGTTTGACCATTGGTTTCTTGACTTGTTCTTTCATTATTTATATACGAATCTGTGTGTACGTCAGTAACATCGTGTTGGCTAGTTTGTGTTATACCTATACATCGACCCGTTTGAACCCTGAATTATATCAAAGAATACTACATGAGCAATTTGATTACATGTAATTGTAAAGATCTTCATGCAATCTATTAAAAATACTCACAGTTTGATAACAGTTTCTTAAATATTTATTTGAATTATTAGCGAAGAGTGCAGTGCAAAAACAAACTGCGCAATGGACATATGAGCTGTCCCGCGAGAAAAACAACAGTATGGCCTCTGTGTAATATATCGTCTCAGGGGGATGGAGGTATAGAGTAATGATTCTGAAACAGAAAATCCACAGGAGGCGGAAAGTGTCTATCCGGGTAAGCTAGCGCGGCATGCTTAGGCTGATCCGGGTCGATACTTTACGCAGAGAACATAATGTTGGTTTTCTCGCGGGACGGCTCATATGTCCTGGTTAATCTAGGTTTTCACTTGTAGCAAATTCCCTAAAGGTGGCTTTCGTATAACACGAATACACTTGTCTTCTTTTTAAGCAAAGTTACTCATACATTCGACTTTTGAAATCTCATAAGGAAACGACATTTTGACATCTTTGATGTTAAAGGAAAAACTAACTCAACACGAGCAATTTCAAAACAGACGTCCATTGACTGACAAACTGTACGGCGATGGAAAGACCATTTTGGAAAACCTATGTTTAAAGGAAAGATTCTTTAAGGCGAGCCATTTAATCTCATTTGCGCCTTTTTAAAGTATTGTGACTGAGGATTTTAAGTTGTAGTCGAATATATCCTTTATAATTAATTTTTCAACCTGTGTGTTTAACACACTGTTTTAGGTATGAATTTAATGATTTCAGTTGTGTCTTAATGATGAATAATAGTACTTTTCTTTGGTTTTCTCGTTTTTTTCGGGAGTGTTATACATGCATTATAATCCGTTAATGGAGTTTTCTTTTTACGACGAAATGTGCTTAAGGCGGCCCCTAGTGGGGTACTGAACGTAAACCAAAGAGGATACAATTCTAGTTTTTATGATTATTTATGATTAAAGTTACGTTAATGGTTATTCTATGTCAGACAATGAGCATACTCTTTTAATGTATCAACTGACTACGTAACTTAATGATTTGATATGATACTCAATACCGATGAACAAATAATATCAATTGCTTGCCATCTCCCTGATACAGACGTCATGTGTTGCCAATGCTGCATCATTTTGAAAGTTTCCCAATCATCGAACATTGTTTCAATCAATTAAAAGATCATGTGTTTCAACATACCATGGCTTTCTATCAGGCTTATATTATCCAAAGAAGACGACTCTGAACTGTTTTGTTTTATTGGGGTTTTACGCCGCTTTCAACATTATTTCAGTTATATCGCGGCGACAGTTCACGTATTCATGATTCCTGGGTAAACGAACCAGTACTAGGCTAGAAAATGTGCCTTGCACAAGGGCACTCGACCATGACCGTAGTGCCGCGACTGGGGATCGAACCCGGGACACCCGGTTTCAAATCACCGACGCTAACCGCTCGACCACAGCAGATTCCGAATCTGAACTGTTAGTTGAACTGAATGTAAACCAATAGACTACTGTAACCTATGTTGTGACGTCTGTGTCACCAGTATAGGGCCAGGCCAGCTGACACAAACGCGCCGTCTGACCAGGCTCTTTAATTGGCTTTAACATGGACAATTCCATTCTAAACATTTAGCATTGACAGGGTTACATCTTTCTCACACACAACAAATCTGCAACAGATGACTTTGAAAACATAGTGACAATAACCTAAAAAATCTCCATAAAAGATAGCTTAATTGTTTAATAAAGTTGAACACATTGTGGCCAAAGGAGAAATTGCTCATCATGAGCATTTCACCTTTGGACACAATGTTTTCAATAGTCGTCTGATGCTATTGCGTCAAAATGCGTCTGCAGATGGGAAAAGGTTAATCTTTGATATTAACCCGATTCTGACCTTCAGCGACCATGTTATTTTGTTACGACTGGCCCCCCTTTTTTTTTTATTTATCTTTGTTGTTTGAAGATGTACATGGTTGGTCAAATGGCATACCTTTTAATCGTTATGATATAGTTCTTTGCACAACGCTAAGGGTGGGGATGATGTTTTCAAGTAATACTAGAACAATAGAATATTACCTGTTATAAATGATGAAGCTGCAAATGGCTACGACTAGTATACCCGAAATAGTCCATCCCAATATACAAATAGCGGCTGAAATTATAGAATAGAATACTACATCCTTTACCTACAACAGAGGCAAATTACTGTATAAGTAATATGGCTATTAACTCCTTTTCCAGCAACATTTTCAACTTCACAAGTAACACTTGATACGAAAACAGTTCTTACATACTTTGTGATAATCGAAGGTCCACAATAAGCCCGTGCCTGCGCAGAGTCTGATCAGCATCTCACATGTTCGCTACCTATACATAAACACACCACGACAACCCTCTTAAACAATTCCCACATACAACACAACTCAACTCAACTGAACTCATATTATTAGGCAACTCGACACTAAATGTGCCATTGACACATCTGCAGCAGACGACTTTCAACACATTGGAAACTCTCTTTAAATGAAAGTACAATAATTAAATATAGTTGGGAAAATTGTGACAAAAGGAGAGATTGCTCGTTTTAAGTAAGTTTTACCTTTGTCGCCATGATTTCTAAAAGCCGTCTGCTGCAGAGGCGTCAGAAAGCGTCTATATGAGGGAAAGGGTGAAAGATTATCAACAAAACACTACTTTATAAATAACATTTTAACATGATAATTATTATTCAAATATCCGATATATCCGATTTGCGGTAGGTTAGAATAGTAATCAACCAACATGCACTAGATGCAAGACAGACATACCACGTTGTGTTCCAATAGTTGTATTAATTATCAACATGTATAACTATTGTCATATAAGCCGTCCCGTGAGAAAAACAACATTGTCGTCTCTGCGTAATGTATCGATCCAGAACAGCCTGCTCAGTCCGCGCAGACTGATCCGGACAGACACATTCCGTCTCAGGGGGATATAGATATAGAGTAATGATTCCTGAAACAGAAAATATACGGGGGGTGAGAAGTGTCTATCCGGTTAAGCCTGCGCGGCATGATTACCTGATCCGGGTCGATGCTTTACGCAGAGTCCACAATGTTGGTTTTCTCGCGGGACAGCTCATATATATTGCAGATTACACTAAATAGATCCGGTAAAGACACGACAATATTGACATGGAATAGGTTTTGTAAATTTTATTTAAACAACAATGTTTACCCTATAGAAGACGAGTTCCATTTTCTTTTTTATGTCCTTTGTATTGCAACATTAGGGAACTGTGTTTCCCAAAACATTGGTTGAATATTCAAACCTCTAAATAGTTATTTTATATGATAATGAAATGTAAAAAAAAAAGTTATAAATTGCGTTCAAAGATCGGAATCTTTATTTGGAAACATTAACCGGTACTTGATAAAAATATTAGAATGTACTAGTAGGAACCAATTAGGTACTTAAATGACTGTATTTGTTGTTTTAATTTGTTTTTGATCTGTAATTGTACCACTAATATACTAGGCTTAGTTTGGAAACAGTGTATTTATAACAAATGGGTCATTGCAGTCTTGTGTATTATCATGCTTATCAGTGTAAATAGTCTTATGATGGATAAACTTAATATTCAAAATTAATATATTTTTGAAGACATTGTAAAAGTGACTTATGGCAATTTATGAATCTCTAACAGAAAAACTTTGTTATAATGATAAACTGAAAACGGTACGGGAAAGAAGTCTTTCTCACTACTGTTAGTATTACGTATTTTTATGTTCATGTCTTATAAATAACAATTGACATATAGCTATAATGAGTTATCCAACACTTGCTTGGATCTTACCATTTTGAAAACATCTAAAAAATCATGAATCTAGAAATAAGCGAACTATTATATATCTGACGCGATATGATCGGAGCTGAATTGAAAACATCTTATTAATAAAAATTGAATACTCTATAATAATAATATATATTTGTTTTCCATCAATACTTTAAAACACGTCACTGAATGTTAAAAATAATATGTATTTATAATTGTATTGTGGGTCGGAGGCCTTGTTTTACTAATTACAGAATCTTTAATCTTGAATCTTGGTATACGCGATACTTCCAATAAAATAAATATTCGATGTATTACATCACTTTGCATATAATTATATTTATCACGAAATAAAGAACAAAATCAAAACGAACCTGGAAATTGTGCGTAAGGGTAGCCAATTGCCCGAGAATAATGTCAGGGCTATGAGTACGTGTGTATGTTAAAATTGTTAATATATGACTTTTGTAATAACACTCATGTACCAAGTTAAGTAATACAGTTCATGATATGTTATGTTATGAAAATGGCTCAATGAATTATTTAAAAAACTATCCGTTAATTATATTCAATGTCTCCGAAAGGAAAACGTTTCAATATATACTAGAGTCTTTGTATAAAACCTTTATTTCATGATTGAGTAACAGCATAACATAAAAAGAACAATGGATAGCTATGTAAGTCCTGAAACAAATGCGTAGATGAAAAGATCACCGTGATATCACTACAACAGTGTTTAAACCGAATTTAGAAAACCTTTCCCACTAATTGGAGAACATTAATGAAAATTGGAAATGAAATTTTGATATAGATTTGAAAACCCAGTGTGTCTTCTTGCAAACTGGTCGCTTTTAAAGCAGTTGACATTTGTCCTACACTATTTTCAAAATGTGTGTACACAATTGAAATGTCGTCGGTATCAATGATTTTCATAAATAAGTTTATCAACCACCTCTTTGCCGTTATGACACACATTATTGATTCAACCACGGATACTTACTCGGACTCATTTCTTCGGCTGTACAGGAGTTATCTTTCTTGTGGTGAACGGTTGTGGTGTTGAGAAGCGGGGCACATTGTGGGTTTGCCTTCTTGTTTTCATTGAGCCAACACTGAATTTTTAATTTGGTCTTTTTTCGTACTTCAGCTTAAGATAAGGCATGACATATGAACATTATTTAAGTCTTCGCAAGGCTTTATGTGTG
>JASEVX010001281.1:0-18964 GCA_031761405.1 Serripes groenlandicus | reverse complement strand
CATGTGGGAAAGCGTTAGAAAGTGTTCACTGTCTTCGCACCTCTGCAGGTTAAAACCCTTTTCGGCGGTACAGTGAACGATTTTCCCATAACCCCTTTCCCACATACATAAACTCCCTATAAAATGAACTATCGAAAACATTGTGATAAAAACAGCCATTGCTCATCATGTTGTCAAAGGTCGTTTTGCTTGCATTGTTGGGGTTTTAGGCCGTTTTCAACAGCATGTATGCCAATCGCCATCACAGTCCACATACTCATGTTTTCTGGGTGATAATACTGAAAACAGTGTGGTATAAGAAGCCATTGCTCATCATGTTTTCAAAGGTCGTTTTGAGTGCACTGTACGGAGATTTAGGCTGCTTTTCAGTAGCATGTATGCGCGATCACCCTCACAGTTCACAAACTCATGGGACCTGGGTGAATCAGCCCAGCTTTGCGTTAGGACTGAAAACAGTGTGGAAAGAGGAGACATTGCTTATCACGTTTCCAAAGGTCACATACGCATGTTTTCTGGGTTATTCTACCCAGCTAGGCAATAGGACTGAACACAGTGTGGTAAGAGTAGCCATTGCCCGCCATGCTTACAAAGGTCGTTTTGATTGCGTTGTTGGATTTTTTAGGCCGTTTACAACAGCATTTATGTTGAATAACCCTCACTGCTCGAACACACATGCTTCCTGGGTGAATCAACCCATCTACGCGATAATACTGAAAACAGTGTGGCATAAGGAGCCATTGCTCATCATGTGTTCAAAGGTCGTTTTGAGTGCACTGTACGTACGGAGTTTTAGGCTGTTTTCAATAGCATGTATGTGCAATCACCCTCACAGTTCACAAACTCATGGGACCTGGGTGAATCAACCCAGCTACGCGATGACACTGAAAACAGTGTGGAAAGAGGAGCCATTGCTCACCATGATTTCAAAGGTCGTTGTGTTTGTAGTGGTGGGTGTTGTACGCCGTTTTCAACACAATATATGTCAAATCACCCGCACGGGTCACATACTCATTCGTCCTGGGTGATTCGATCCAGCTACTCAATAGTACTGTACACACTGTGACAAAGGGAGCAATTGCCCGCCCTGCTTTCAGAGGTCGTTTTGTTTCTATTGTTGGTGTTTTAGGCCGTTTTCAACATCATTCCAGTCATACCACCCCGTCAGTTCACACACCCGTGATCCCTGGGTGAATAAAACCCAGCTGTGCAATATACTTGAACACATTGGGGCAAAATTGCGAGCAATTGCGAGCAATTGCCCGCCATGCTTTGAAATGGCGTTTTGTTTGCATTGTAGGGGTTTTGATATTGGGAACGAGTTGTTGCATGACTAAATAAGTGTGGAAATTGGCATAAAGTATCTGCATGTGGGAAAGCGTTAGAAAGTGTTCACTGGTCTTCGCACCTCTGCAGGGTTAAAACCCTTTCGGCGGTACAGTGAACGATTTTCCCATAACCCTTTCCCACATACATAAACTCCCTATAAAATGAACTATCGAAAACATTGTGATAAAAACAGCCATTGCTCATCATGTTGTCAAAGGTCGTTTTGCTTGCATTGTTGGGGTTTTAGGCCGTTTTCAACAGCATGTATGCCCAATCGCCATCACAGTCCACATACTCATGTTTTCTGGGTGATAATACTGAAAACAGTGTGGTATAAGAAGCCATTGCTCATCATGTTTTCAAAGGTCGTTTTGAGTGCACTGTACGGAGATTTAGGCTGCTTTCAGTAGCATGTATGCGCGATCACCCTCACAGTTCACAAACTCATGGGACCTGGGTGAATCAGCCCAGCTTTGCGTTAGACTGAAAACAGTGTGGAAAGAGGAGACATTGCTTATCACGTTTCCAAAGGTCACATACGCATGTTTCTGGGTTATTCTACCCAGCTAGGCAATAGGACTGAACACAGTGTGGTAAGAGTAGCCATTGCCCGCCATGCTTACAAAGGTCGTTTTGATTGCGTTGTTGGATTTTTTAGGCGTTTACAACAGCATTTATGTTGAATAACCCTCACTGCTCGAACACACATGCTTCCTGGGTGAATCAACCCATCTACGCGATAATACTGAAAACAGTGTGGCATAAGGAGCCATTGCTCATCATGTGTTCAAAGGTCGTTTTGAGTGCACTGTACGTACGGAGTTTTAGGCTGTTTTCAATAGCATGTATGTGCAATCACCCTCACAGTTCACAAACTCATGGGACCTGGGTGAATCAAACCCAGCTACGCGATGACACTGAAAACAGTGTGGAAAGAGGAGCCATTGCTCACCATGATTTCAAAGGTCGTTGTGTTTGTAGTGGTGGGTGTTGTACGCCGTTTTCAACACAATATATGTCAAATCACCCGCACGGGTCACATACTCATTCGTCCTGGGTGATTCGATCCAGCTACTCAATAGTACTGTACACACTGTGACAAAGGGAGCAATTGCCCGCCCTGCTTTCAGAGGTCGTTTTGTTTCTATTGTTGGGTGTTTTAGGCCGTTTTCAACATCATTCCAGTCATACCACCCCGTCAGTTCACACACCCGTGATCCCTGGGTGAATAAACCCAGCTGTGCAATATACTTGAACACATTGGGGCAAAATTGCGAGCAATTGCGAGCAATTGCCCGCCATGCTTTGAAATGGCGTTTTGTTTGCATTGTAGGGGTTTTGATATTGGGAACGAGTTGTTGCATGACTAAATAAGTGTGGAAATTGGCATAAAGTATCTGCATGTGGGAAAGCGTTAGAAAGTGTTCACTGGTCTTCGCACCTCTGCAGGTTAAAACCCTTTCGGCGGTACAGTGAACGATTTTCCCATAACCCCTTTCCCACATACATAAACTCCCTATAAAATGAACTATCGAAAACATTGTGATAAAAACAGCCATTGCTCATCATGTTGTCAAAGGTCGTTTTGCTTGCATTGTTGGGGTTTTAGGCCGTTTTCAACAGCATGTATGCCCAATCGCCATCACAGTCCACATACTCATGTTTTCTGGGTGATAATACTGAAAACAGTGTGGTATAAGAAGCCATTGCTCATCATGTTTTCAAAGGTCGTTTTGAGTGCACTGTACGGAGATTTAGGCTGCTTTCAGTAGCATGTATGCGCGATCACCCTCACAGTTCACAAACTCATGGGACCTGGGTGAATCAGCCCAGCTTTGCGTTAGGACTGAAAACAGTGTGGAAAGAGGAGACATTGCTTATCACGTTTCCAAAGGTCACATACGCATGTTTTCTGGGTTATTCTACCCAGCTAGGCAATAGGACTGAACACAGTGTGGTAAGAGTAGCCATTGCCCGCCATGCTTACAAAGGTCGTTTTGATTGCGTTGTTGGATTTTTTAGGCCGTTTACAACAGCATTTATGTTGAATAACCCTCACTGCTCGAACACACATGCTTCCTGGGTGAATCAACCCATCTACGCGATAATACTGAAAACAGTGTGGCATAAGGAGCCATTGCTCATCATGTGTTCAAAGGTCGTTTTGAGTGCACTGTACGTACGGAGTTTTAGGCTGTTTTCAATAGCATGTATGTGCAATCACCCTCACAGTTCACAAACTCATGGGACCTGGGTGAATCAACCCAGCTACGCGATGACACTGAAAACAGTGTGGAAAGAGGAGCCATTGCTCACCATGATTTCAAAGGTCGTTGTGTTTGTAGTGGTGGGTGTTGTACGCCGTTTTCAACACAATATATGTCAAATCACCCGCACGGGTCACATACTCATTCGTCCTGGGTGATTCGATCCAGCTACTCAATAGTACTGTACACACTGTGACAAAGGGAGCAATTGCCCGCCCTGCTTTCAGAGGTCGTTTTGTTTCTATTGTTGGGTGTTTTAGGCCGTTTTCAACATCATTCCAGTCATACCACCCCGTCAGTTCACACACCCGTGATCCCTGGGTGAATAAACCCAGCTGTGCAATATACTTGAACACATTGGGGCAAAATTGCGAGCAATTGCGAGCAATTGCCCGCCATGCTTTGAAATGGCGTTTTGTTTGCATTGTAGGGGTTTTGATATTGGGAACGAGTTGTTGCATGACTAAATAAGTGTGGAAATTGGCATAAAGTATCTGCATGTGGGAAAGCGTTAGAAAGTGTTCACTGGTCTTCGCACCTCTGCAGGTTAAAACCCTTTCGGCGGTACAGTGAACGATTTTCCCATAACCCCTTTCCCACATACATAAACTCCCTATAAAATGAACTATCGAAAACATTGTGATAAAAACAGCCATTGCTCATCATGTTGTCAAAGGTCGTTTTGCTTGCATTGTTGGGGTTTTAGGCCGTTTTCAACAGCATGTATGCCCAATCGCCATCACAGTCCACATACTCATGTTTTCTGGGTGATAATACTGAAAACAGTGTGGTATAAGAAGCCATTGCTCATCATGTTTTCAAAGGTCGTTTTGAGTGCACTGTACGGAGATTTAGGCTGCTTTCAGTAGCATGTATGCGCGATCACCCTCACAGTTCACAAACTCATGGGACCTGGGTGAATCAGCCCAGCTTTGCGTTAGGACTGAAAACAGTGTGGAAAGAGGAGACATTGCTTATCACGTTTCCAAAGGTCACATACGCATGTTTTCTGGGTTATTCTACCCAGCTAGGCAATAGGACTGAACACAGTGTGGTAAGAGTAGCCATTGCCCGCCATGCTTACAAAGGTCGTTTTGATTGCGTTGTTGGATTTTTTAGGCCGTTTACAACAGCATTTATGTTGAATAACCCTCACTGCTCGAACACACATGCTTCCTGGGTGAATCAACCCATCTACGCGATAATACTGAAAACAGTGTGGCATAAGGAGCCATTGCTCATCATGTGTTCAAAGGTCGTTTTGAGTGCACTGTACGTACGGAGTTTTAGGCTGTTTTCAATAGCATGTATGTGCAATCACCCTCACAGTTCACAAACTCATGGGACCTGGGTGAATCAACCCAGCTACGCGATGACACTGAAAACAGTGTGGAAAGAGGAGCCATTGCTCACCATGATTTCAAAGGTCGTTGTGTTTGTAGTGGTGGGTGTTGTACGCCGTTTTCAACACAATATATGTCAAATCACCCGCACGGGTCACATACTCATTCGTCCTGGGTGATTCGATCCAGCTACTCAATAGTACTGTACACACTGTGACAAAGGGAGCAATTGCCCGCCCTGCTTTCAGAGGTCGTTTTGTTTCTATTGTTGGGTGTTTTAGGCCGTTTTCAACATCATTCCAGTCATACCACCCCGTCAGTTCACACACCCGTGATCCCTGGGTGAATAAACCCAGCTGTGCAATATACTTGAACACATTGGGGCAAAATTGCGAGCAATTGCGAGCAATTGCCCGCCATGCTTTGAAATGGCGTTTTGTTTGCATTGTAGGGGTTTTGATATTGGGAACGAGTTGTTGCATGACTAAATAAGTGTGGAAATTGGCATAAAGTATCTGCATGTGGGAAAGCGTTAGAAAGTGTTCACTGGTCTTCGCACCTCTGCAGGTTAAAACCCTTTCGGCGGTACAGTGAACGATTTTCCCATAACCCCTTTCCCACATACATAAACTCCCTATAAAATGAACTATCGAAAACATTGTGATAAAAACAGCCATTGCTCATCATGTTGTCAAAGGTCGTTTTGCTTGCATTGTTGGGGTTTTAGGCCGTTTTCAACAGCATGTATGCCCAATCGCCATCACAGTCCACATACTCATGTTTTCTGGGTGATAATACTGAAAACAGTGTGGTATAAGAAGCCATTGCTCATCATGTTTTCAAAGGTCGTTTTGAGTGCACTGTACGGAGATTTAGGCTGCTTTCAGTAGCATGTATGCGCGATCACCCTCACAGTTCACAAACTCATGGGACCTGGGTGAATCAGCCCAGCTTTGCGTTAGGACTGAAAACAGTGTGGAAAGAGGAGACATTGCTTATCACGTTTCCAAAGGTCACATACGCATGTTTTCTGGGTTATTCTACCCAGCTAGGCAATAGGACTGAACACAGTGTGGTAAGAGTAGCCATTGCCCGCCATGCTTACAAAGGTCGTTTTGATTGCGTTGTTGGATTTTTTAGGCCGTTTACAACAGCATTTATGTTGAATAACCCTCACTGCTCGAACACACATGCTTCCTGGGTGAATCAACCCATCTACGCGATAATACTGAAAACAGTGTGGCATAAGGAGCCATTGCTCATCATGTGTTCAAAGGTCGTTTTGAGTGCACTGTACGTACGGAGTTTTAGGCTGTTTTCAATAGCATGTATGTGCAATCACCCTCACAGTTCACAAACTCATGGGACCTGGGTGAATCAACCCAGCTACGCGATGACACTGAAAACAGTGTGGAAAGAGGAGCCATTGCTCACCATGATTTCAAAGGTCGTTGTGTTTGTAGTGGTGGGTGTTGTACGCCGTTTTCAACACAATATATGTCAAATCACCCGCACGGGTCACATACTCATTCGTCCTGGGTGATTCGATCCAGCTACTCAATAGTACTGTACACACTGTGACAAAGGGAGCAATTGCCCGCCCTGCTTTCAGAGGTCGTTTTGTTTCTATTGTTGGGTGTTTTAGGCCGTTTTCAACATCATTCCAGTCATACCACCCCGTCAGTTCACACACCCGTGATCCCTGGGTGAATAAACCCAGCTGTGCAATATACTTGAACACATTGGGGCAAAATTGCGAGCAATTGCGAGCAATTGCCCGCCATGCTTTGAAATGGCGTTTTGTTTGCATTGTAGGGGTTTTGATATTGGGAACGAGTTGTTGCATGACTAAATAAGTGTGGAAATTGGCATAAAGTATCTGCATGTGGGAAAGCGTTAGAAAGTGTTCACTGGTCTTCGCACCTCTGCAGGTTAAAACCCTTTCGGCGGTACAGTGAACGATTTTCCCATAACCCCTTTCCCACATACATAAACTCCCTATAAAATGAACTATCGAAAACATTGTGATAAAAACAGCCATTGCTCATCATGTTGTCAAAGGTCGTTTTGCTTGCATTGTTGGGGTTTTAGGCCGTTTTCAACAGCATGTATGCCCAATCGCCATCACAGTCCACATACTCATGTTTTCTGGGTGATAATACTGAAAACAGTGTGGTATAAGAAGCCATTGCTCATCATGTTTTCAAAGGTCGTTTTGAGTGCACTGTACGGAGATTTAGGCTGCTTTCAGTAGCATGTATGCGCGATCACCCTCACAGTTCACAAACTCATGGGACCTGGGTGAATCAGCCCAGCTTTGCGTTAGGACTGAAAACAGTGTGGAAAGAGGAGACATTGCTTATCACGTTTCCAAAGGTCACATACGCATGTTTTCTGGGTTATTCTACCCAGCTAGGCAATAGGACTGAACACAGTGTGGTAAGAGTAGCCATTGCCCGCCATGCTTACAAAGGTCGTTTTGATTGCGTTGTTGGATTTTTTAGGCCGTTTACAACAGCATTTATGTTGAATAACCCTCACTGCTCGAACACACATGCTTCCTGGGTGAATCAACCCATCTACGCGATAATACTGAAAACAGTGTGGCATAAGGAGCCATTGCTCATCATGTGTTCAAAGGTCGTTTTGAGTGCACTGTACGTACGGAGTTTTAGGCTGTTTTCAATAGCATGTATGTGCAATCACCCTCACAGTTCACAAACTCATGGGACCTGGGTGAATCAACCCAGCTACGCGATGACACTGAAAACAGTGTGGAAAGAGGAGCCATTGCTCACCATGATTTCAAAGGTCGTTGTGTTTGTTGTGGTGGGTGTTGTACGCCGTTTTCAACACAATATATGTCAAATCACCCGCACGGGTCACATACTCATTCGTCCTGGGTGATTCGATCCAGCTACTCAATAGTACTGTACACACTGTGACAAAGGGAGCAATTGCCCGCCCTGCTTTCAGAGGTCGTTTTGTTTCTATTGTTGGGTGTTTTAGGCCGTTTTCAACATCATTCCAGTCATACCACCCCGTCAGTTCACACACCCGTGATCCCTGGGTGAATAAACCCAGCTGTGCAATATACTTGAACACATTGGGGCAAAATTGCGAGCAATTGCGAGCAATTGCCCGCCATGCTTTGAAATGGCGTTTTGTTTGCATTGTAGGGGTTTTGATATTGGGAACGAGTTGTTGCATGACTAAATAAGTGTGGAAATTGGCATAAAGTATCTGCATGTGGGAAAGCGTTAGAAAGTGTTCACTGGTCTTCGCACCTCTGCAGGTTAAAACCCTTTCGGCGGTACAGTGAACGATTTTCCCATAACCCCTTTCCCACATACATAAACTCCCTATAAAATGAACTATCGAAAACATTGTGATAAAAACAGCCATTGCTCATCATGTTGTCAAAGGTCGTTTTGCTTGCATTGTTGGGGTTTTAGGCCGTTTTCAACAGCATGTATGCCCAATCGCCATCACAGTCCACATACTCATGTTTTCTGGGTGATAATACTGAAAACAGTGTGGTATAAGAAGCCATTGCTCATCATGTTTTCAAAGGTCGTTTTGAGTGCACTGTACGGAGATTTAGGCTGCTTTCAGTAGCATGTATGCGCGATCACCCTCACAGTTCACAAACTCATGGGACCTGGGTGAATCAGCCCAGCTTTGCGTTAGGACTGAAAACAGTGTGGAAAGAGGAGACATTGCTTATCACGTTTCCAAAGGTCACATACGCATGTTTTCTGGGTTATTCTACCCAGCTAGGCAATAGGACTGAACACAGTGTGGTAAGAGTAGCCATTGCCCGCCATGCTTACAAAGGTCGTTTTGATTGCGTTGTTGGATTTTTTAGGCCGTTTACAACAGCATTTATGTTGAATAACCCTCACTGCTCGAACACACATGCTTCCTGGGTGAATCAACCCATCTACGCGATAATACTGAAAACAGTGTGGCATAAGGAGCCATTGCTCATCATGTGTTCAAAGGTCGTTTTGAGTGCACTGTACGTACGGAGTTTTAGGCTGTTTTCAATAGCATGTATGTGCAATCACCCTCACAGTTCACAAACTCATGGGACCTGGGTGAATCAACCCAGCTACGCGATGACACTGAAAACAGTGTGGAAAGAGGAGCCATTGCTCACCATGATTTCAAAGGTCGTTGTGTTTGTAGTGGTGGGTGTTGTACGCCGTTTTCAACACAATATATGTCAAATCACCCGCACGGGTCACATACTCATTCGTCCTGGGTGATTCGATCCAGCTACTCAATAGTACTGTACACACTGTGACAAAGGGAGCAATTGCCCGCCCTGCTTTCAGAGGTCGTTTTGTTTCTATTGTTGGGTGTTTTAGGCCGTTTTCAACATCATTCCAGTCATACCACCCCGTCAGTTCACACACCCGTGATCCCTGGGTGAATAAACCCAGCTGTGCAATATACTTGAACACATTGGGGCAAAATTGCGAGCAATTGCGAGCAATTGCCCGCCATGCTTTGAAATGGCGTTTTGTTTGCATTGTAGGGGTTTTGATATTGGGAACGAGTTGTTGCATGACTAAATAAGTGTGGAAATTGGCATAAAGTATCTGCATGTGGGAAAGCGTTAGAAAGTGTTCACTGGTCTTCGCACCTCTGCAGGTTAAAACCCTTTCGGCGGTACAGTGAACGATTTTCCCATAACCCCTTTCCCACATACATAAACTCCCTATAAAATGAACTATCGAAAACATTGTGATAAAAACAGCCATTGCTCATCATGTTGTCAAAGGTCGTTTTGCTTGCATTGTTGGGGTTTTAGGCCGTTTTCAACAGCATGTATGCCCAATCGCCATCACAGTCCACATACTCATGTTTTCTGGGTGATAATACTGAAAACAGTGTGGTATAAGAAGCCATTGCTCATCATGTTTTCAAAGGTCGTTTTGAGTGCACTGTACGGAGATTTAGGCTGCTTTCAGTAGCATGTATGCGCGATCACCCTCACAGTTCACAAACTCATGGGACCTGGGTGAATCAGCCCAGCTTTGCGTTAGGACTGAAAACAGTGTGGAAAGAGGAGACATTGCTTATCACGTTTCCAAAGGTCACATACGCATGTTTTCTGGGTTATTCTACCCAGCTAGGCAATAGGACTGAACACAGTGTGGTAAGAGTAGCCATTGCCCGCCATGCTTACAAAGGTCGTTTTGATTGCGTTGTTGGATTTTTTAGGCCGTTTACAACAGCATTTATGTTGAATAACCCTCACTGCTCGAACACACATGCTTCCTGGGTGAATCAACCCATCTACGCGATAATACTGAAAACAGTGTGGCATAAGGAGCCATTGCTCATCATGTGTTCAAAGGTCGTTTTGAGTGCACTGTACGTACGGAGTTTTAGGCTGTTTTCAATAGCATGTATGTGCAATCACCCTCACAGTTCACAAACTCATGGGACCTGGGTGAATCAACCCAGCTACGCGATGACACTGAAAACAGTGTGGAAAGAGGAGCCATTGCTCACCATGATTTCAAAGGTCGTTGTGTTTGTAGTGGTGGGTGTTGTACGCCGTTTTCAACACAATATATGTCAAATCACCCGCACGGGTCACATACTCATTCGTCCTGGGTGATTCGATCCAGCTACTCAATAGTACTGTACACACTGTGACAAAGGGAGCAATTGCCCGCCCTGCTTTCAGAGGTCGTTTTGTTTCTATTGTTGGGTGTTTTAGGCCGTTTTCAACATCATTCCAGTCATACCACCCCGTCAGTTCACACACCCGTGATCCCTGGGTGAATAAACCCAGCTGTGCAATATACTTGAACACATTGGGGCAAAATTGCGAGCAATTGCGAGCAATTGCCCGCCATGCTTTGAAATGGCGTTTTGTTTGCATTGTAGGGGTTTTGATATTGGGAACGAGTTGTTGCATGACTAAATAAGTGTGGAAATTGGCATAAAGTATCTGCATGTGGGAAAGCGTTAGAAAGTGTTCACTGGTCTTCGCACCTCTGCAGGTTAAAACCCTTTCGGCGGTACAGTGAACGATTTTCCCATAACCCCTTTCCCACATACATAAACTCCCTATAAAATGAACTATCGAAAACATTGTGATAAAAACAGCCATTGCTCATCATGTTGTCAAAGGTCGTTTTGCTTGCATTGTTGGGGTTTTAGGCCGTTTTCAACAGCATGTATGCCCAATCGCCATCACAGTCCACATACTCATGTTTTCTGGGTGATAATACTGAAAACAGTGTGGTATAAGAAGCCATTGCTCATCATGTTTTCAAAGGTCGTTTTGAGTGCACTGTACGGAGATTTAGGCTGCTTTCAGTAGCATGTATGCGCGATCACCCTCACAGTTCACAAACTCATGGGACCTGGGTGAATCAGCCCAGCTTTGCGTTAGGACTGAAAACAGTGTGGAAAGAGGAGACATTGCTTATCACGTTTCCAAAGGTCACATACGCATGTTTTCTGGGTTATTCTACCCAGCTAGGCAATAGGACTGAACACAGTGTGGTAAGAGTAGCCATTGCCCGCCATGCTTACAAAGGTCGTTTTGATTGCGTTGTTGGATTTTTTAGGCCGTTTACAACAGCATTTATGTTGAATAACCCTCACTGCTCGAACACACATGCTTCCTGGGTGAATCAACCCATCTACGCGATAATACTGAAAACAGTGTGGCATAAGGAGCCATTGCTCATCATGTGTTCAAAGGTCGTTTTGAGTGCACTGTACGTACGGAGTTTTAGGCTGTTTTCAATAGCATGTATGTGCAATCACCCTCACAGTTCACAAACTCATGGGACCTGGGTGAATCAACCCAGCTACGCGATGACACTGAAAACAGTGTGGAAAGAGGAGCCATTGCTCACCATGATTTCAAAGGTCGTTGTGTTTGTAGTGGTGGGTGTTGTACGCCGTTTTCAACACAATATATGTCAAATCACCCGCACGGGTCACATACTCATTCGTCCTGGGTGATTCGATCCAGCTACTCAATAGTACTGTACACACTGTGACAAAGGGAGCAATTGCCCGCCCTGCTTTCAGAGGTCGTTTTGTTTCTATTGTTGGGTGTTTTAGGCCGTTTTCAACATCATTCCAGTCATACCACCCCGTCAGTTCACACACCCGTGATCCCTGGGTGAATAAACCCAGCTGTGCAATATACTTGAACACATTGGGGCAAAATTGCGAGCAATTGCGAGCAATTGCCCGCCATGCTTTGAAATGGCGTTTTGTTTGCATTGTAGGGGTTTTGATATTGGGAACGAGTTGTTGCATGACTAAATAAGTGTGGAAATTGGCATAAAGTATCTGCATGTGGGAAAGCGTTAGAAAGTGTTCACTGGTCTTCGCACCTCTGCAGGTTAAAACCCTTTCGGCGGTACAGTGAACGATTTTCCCATAACCCCTTTCCCACATACATAAACTCCCTATAAAATGAACTATCGAAAACATTGTGATAAAAACAGCCATTGCTCATCATGTTGTCAAAGGTCGTTTTGCTTGCATTGTTGGGGTTTTAGGCCGTTTTCAACAGCATGTATGCCCAATCGTCATCACAGTCCACATACTCATGTTTTCTGGGTGATAATACTGAAAACAGTGTGGTATAAGAAGCCATTGCTCATCATGTTTTCAAAGGTCGTTTTGAGTGCACTGTACGGAGATTTAGGCTGCTTTCAGTAGCATGTATGCGCGATCACCCTCACAGTTCACAAACTCATGGGACCTGGGTGAATCAGCCCAGCTTTGCGTTAGGACTGAAAACAGTGTGGAAAGAGGAGACATTGCTTATCACGTTTCCAAAGGTCACATACGCATGTTTTCTGGGTTATTCTACCCAGCTAGGCAATAGGACTGAACACAGTGTGGTAAGAGTAGCCATTGCCCGCCATGCTTACAAAGGTCGTTTTGATTGCGTTGTTGGATTTTTTAGGCCGTTTACAACAGCATTTATGTTGAATAACCCTCACTGCTCGAACACACATGCTTCCTGGGTGAATCAACCCATCTACGCGATAATACTGAAAACAGTGTGGCATAAGGAGCCATTGCTCATCATGTGTTCAAAGGTCGTTTTGAGTGCACTGTACGTACGGAGTTTTAGGCTGTTTTCAATAGCATGTATGTGCAATCACCCTCACAGTTCACAAACTCATGGGACCTGGGTGAATCAACCCAGCTACGCGATGACACTGAAAACAGTGTGGAAAGAGGAGCCATTGCTCACCATGATTTCAAAGGTCGTTGTGTTTGTAGTGGTGGGTGTTGTACGCCGTTTTCAACACAATATATGTCAAATCACCCGCACGGGTCACATACTCATTCGTCCTGGGTGATTCGATCCAGCTACTCAATAGTACTGTACACACTGTGACAAAGGGAGCAATTGCCCGCCCTGCTTTCAGAGGTCGTTTTGTTTCTATTGTTGGGTGTTTTAGGCCGTTTTCAACATCATTCCAGTCATACCACCCCGTCAGTTCACACACCCGTGATCCCTGGGTGAATAAACCCAGCTGTGCAATATACTTGAACACATTGGGGCAAAATTGCGAGCAATTGCGAGCAATTGCCCGCCATGCTTTGAAATGGCGTTTTGTTTGCATTGTAGGGGTTTTGATATTGGGAACGAGTTGTTGCATGACTAAATAAGTGTGGAAATTGGCATAAAGTATCTGCATGTGGGAAAGCGTTAGAAAGTGTTCACTGGTCTTCGCACCTCTGCAGGTTAAAACCCTTTCGGCGGTACAGTGAACGATTTTCCCATAACCCCTTTCCCACATACATAAACTCCCTATAAAATGAACTATCGAAAACATTGTGATAAAAACAGCCATTGCTCATCATGTTGTCAAAGGTCGTTTTGCTTGCATTGTTGGGGTTTTAGGCCGTTTTCAACAGCATGTATGCCCAATCGCCATCACAGTCCACATACTCATGTTTTCTGGGTGATAATACTGAAAACAGTGTGGTATAAGAAGCCATTGCTCATCATGTTTTCAAAGGTCGTTTTGAGTGCACTGTACGGAGATTTAGGCTGCTTTCAGTAGCATGTATGCGCGATCACCCTCACAGTTCACAAACTCATGGGACCTGGGTGAATCAGCCCAGCTTTGCGTTAGGACTGAAAACAGTGTGGAAAGAGGAGACATTGCTTATCACGTTTCCAAAGGTCACATACGCATGTTTTCTGGGTTATTCTACCCAGCTAGGCAATAGGACTGAACACAGTGTGGTAAGAGTAGCCATTGCCCGCCATGCTTACAAAGGTCGTTTTGATTGCGTTGTTGGATTTTTTAGGCCGTTTACAACAGCATTTATGTTGAATAACCCTCACTGCTCGAACACACATGCTTCCTGGGTGAATCAACCCATCTACGCGATAATACTGAAAACAGTGTGGCATAAGGAGCCATTGCTCATCATGTGTTCAAAGGTCGTTTTGAGTGCACTGTACGTACGGAGTTTTAGGCTGTTTTCAATAGCATGTATGTGCAATCACCCTCACAGTTCACAAACTCATGGGACCTGGGTGAATCAACCCAGCTACGCGATGACACTGAAAACAGTGTGGAAAGAGGAGCCATTGCTCACCATGATTTCAAAGGTCGTTGTGTTTGTAGTGGTGGGTGTTGTACGCCGTTTTCAACACAATATATGTCAAATCACCCGCACGGGTCACATACTCATTCGTCCTGGGTGATTCGATCCAGCTACTCAATAGTACTGTACACACTGTGACAAAGGGAGCAATTGCCCGCCCTGCTTTCAGAGGTCGTTTTGTTTCTATTGTTGGGTGTTTTAGGCCGTTTTCAACATCATTCCAGTCATACCACCCCGTCAGTTCACACACCCGTGATCCCTGGGTGAATAAACCCAGCTGTGCAATATACTTGAACACATTGGGGCAAAATTGCGAGCAATTGCGAGCAATTGCCCGCCATGCTTTGAAATGGCGTTTTGTTTGCATTGTAGGGGTTTTGATATTGGGAACGAGTTGTTGCATGACTAAATAAGTGTGGAAATTGGCATAAAGTATCTGCATGTGGGAAAGCGTTAGAAAGTGTTCACTGGTCTTCGCACCTCTGCAGGTTAAAACCCTTTCGGCGGTACAGTGAACGATTTTCCCATAACCCCTTTCCCACATACATAAACTCCCTATAAAATGAACTATCGAAAACATTGTGATAAAAACAGCCATTGCTCATCATGTTGTCAAAGGTCGTTTTGCTTGCATTGTTGGGGTTTTAGGCCGTTTTCAACAGCATGTATGCCCAATCGCCATCACAGTCCACATACTCATGTTTTCTGGGTGATAATACTGAAAACAGTGTGGTATAAGAAGCCATTGCTCATCATGTTTTCAAAGGTCGTTTTGAGTGCACTGTACGGAGATTTAGGCTGCTTTCAGTAGCATGTATGCGCGATCACCCTCACAGTTCACAAACTCATGGGACCTGGGTGAATCAGCCCAGCTTTGCGTTAGGACTGAAAACAGTGTGGAAAGAGGAGACATTGCTTATCACGTTTCCAAAGGTCACATACGCATGTTTTCTGGGTTATTCTACCCAGCTAGGCAATAGGACTGAACACAGTGTGGTAAGAGTAGCCATTGCCCGCCATGCTTACAAAGGTCGTTTTGATTGCGTTGTTGGATTTTTTAGGCCGTTTACAACAGCATTTATGTTGAATAACCCTCACTGCTCGAACACACATGCTTCCTGGGTGAATCAACCCATCTACGCGATAATACTGAAAACAGTGTGGCATAAGGAGCCATTGCTCATCATGTGTTCAAAGGTCGTTTTGAGTGCACTGTACGTACGGAGTTTTAGGCTGTTTTCAATAGCATGTATGTGCAATCACCCTCACAGTTCACAAACTCATGGGACCTGGGTGAATCAACCCAGCTACGCGATGACACTGAAAACAGTGTGGAAAGAGGAGCCATTGCTCACCATGATTTCAAAGGTCGTTGTGTTTGTAGTGGTGGGTGTTGTACGCCGTTTTCAACACAATATATGTCAAATCACCCGCACGGGTCACATACTCATTCGTCCTGGGTGATTCGATCCAGCTACTCAATAGTACTGTACACACTGTGACAAAGGGAGCAATTGCCCGCCCTGCTTTCAGAGGTCGTTTTGTTTCTATTGTTGGGTGTTTTAGGCCGTTTTCAACATCATTCCAGTCATACCACCCCGTCAGTTCACACACCCGTGATCCCTGGGTGAATAAACCCAGCTGTGCAATATACTTGAACACATTGGGGCAAAATTGCGAGCAATTGCGAGCAATTGCCCGCCATGCTTTGAAATGGCGTTTTGTTTGCATTGTAGGGGTTTTGATATTGGGAACGAGTTGTTGCATGACTAAATAAGTGTGGAAATTGGCATAAAGTATCTGCATGTGGGAAAGCGTTAGAAAGTGTTCACTGGTCTTCGCACCTCTGCAGGTTAAAACCCTTTCGGCGGTACAGTGAACGATTTTCCCATAACCCCTTTCCCACATACATAAACTCCCTATAAAATGAACTATCGAAAACATTGTGATAAAAACAGCCATTGCTCATCATGTTGTCAAAGGTCGTTTTGCTTGCATTGTTGGGGTTTTAGGCCGTTTTCAACAGCATGTATGCCCAATCGCCATCACAGTCCACATACTCATGTTTTCTGGGTGATAATACTGAAAACAGTGTGGTATAAGAAGCCATTGCTCATCATGTTTTCAAAGGTCGTTTTGAGTGCACTGTACGGAGATTTAGGCTGCTTTCAGTAGCATGTATGCGCGATCACCCTCACAGTTCACAAACTCATGGGACCTGGGTGAATCAGCCCAGCTTTGCGTTAGGACTGAAAACAGTGTGGAAAGAGGAGACATTGCTTATCACGTTTCCAAAGGTCACATACGCATGTTTTCTGGGTTATTCTACCCAGCTAGGCAATAGGACTGAACACAGTGTGGTAAGAGTAGCCATTGCCCGCCATGCTTACAAAGGTCGTTTTGATTGCGTTGTTGGATTTTTTAGGCCGTTTACAACAGCATTTATGTTGAATAACCCTCACTGCTCGAACACACATGCTTCCTGGGTGAATCAACCCATCTACGCGATAATACTGAAAACAGTGTGGCATAAGGAGCCATTGCTCATCATGTGTTCAAAGGTCGTTTTGAGTGCACTGTACGTACGGAGTTTTAGGCTGTTTTCAATAGCATGTATGTGCAATCACCCTCACAGTTCACAAACTCATGGGACCTGGGTGAATCAACCCAGCTACGCGATGACACTGAAAACAGTGTGGAAAGAGGAGCCATTGCTCACCATGATTTCAAAGGTCGTTGTGTTTGTAGTGGTGGGTGTTGTACGCCGTTTTCAACACAATATATGTCAAATCACCCGCACGGGTCACATACTCATTCGTCCTGGGTGATTCGATCCAGCTACTCAATAGTACTGTACACACTGTGACAAAGGGAGCAATTGCCCGCCCTGCTTTCAGAGGTCGTTTTGTTTCTATTGTTGGGTGTTTTAGGCCGTTTTCAACATCATTCCAGTCATACCACCCCGTCAGTTCACACACCCGTGATCCCTGGGTGAATAAACCCAGCTGTGCAATATACTTGAACACATTGGGGCAAAATTGCGAGCAATTGCGAGCAATTGCCCGCCATGCTTTGAAATGGCGTTTTGTTTGCATTGTAGGGGTT
Organism: Serripes groenlandicus; assembly: GCA_031761405.1. Taxonomy (NCBI): domain Eukaryota; kingdom Metazoa; phylum Mollusca; class Bivalvia; order Cardiida; family Cardiidae; genus Serripes; species Serripes groenlandicus. Next base: position 1,296 of record JASEVX010001281.1, on the reverse strand, counting down.
TTGATATTGGGAACGAGTTGTTGCATGACTAAATAAGTGTGGAAATTGGCATAAAGTATCTGCATGTGGGAAAGCGTTAGAAAGTGTTCACTGGTCTTCGCACCTCTGCAGGTTAAAACCCTTTCGGCGGTACAGTGAACGATTTTCCCATAACCCCTTTCCCACATACATAAACTCCCTATAAAATGAACTATCGAAAACATTGTGATAAAAACAGCCATTGCTCATCATGTTGTCAAAGGTCGTTTTGCTTGCATTGTTGGGGTTTTAGGCCGTTTTCAACAGCATGTATGCCCAATCGCCATCACAGTCCACATACTCATGTTTTCTGGGTGATAATACTGAAAACAGTGTGGTATAAGAAGCCATTGCTCATCATGTTTTCAAAGGTCGTTTTGAGTGCACTGTACGGAGATTTAGGCTGCTTTCAGTAGCATGTATGCGCGATCACCCTCACAGTTCACAAACTCATGGGACCTGGGTGAATCAGCCCAGCTTTGCGTTAGGACTGAAAACAGTGTGGAAAGAGGAGACATTGCTTATCACGTTTCCAAAGGTCACATACGCATGTTTTCTGGGTTATTCTACCCAGCTAGGCAATAGGACTGAACACAGTGTGGTAAGAGTAGCCATTGCCCGCCATGCTTACAAAGGTCGTTTTGATTGCGTTGTTGGATTTTTTAGGCCGTTTACAACAGCATTTATGTTGAATAACCCTCACTGCTCGAACACACATGCTTCCTGGGTGAATCAACCCATCTACGCGATAATACTGAAAACAGTGTGGCATAAGGAGCCATTGCTCATCATGTGTTCAAAGGTCGTTTTGAGTGCACTGTACGTACGGAGTTTTAGGCTGTTTTCAATAGCATGTATGTGCAATCACCCTCACAGTTCACAAACTCATGGGACCTGGGTGAATCAACCCAGCTACGCGATGACACTGAAAACAGTGTGGAAAGAGGAGCCATTGCTCACCATGATTTCAAAGGTCGTTGTGTTTGTAGTGGTGGGTGTTGTACGCCGTTTTCAACACAATATATGTCAAATCACCCGCACGGGTCACATACTCATTCGTCCTGGGTGATTCGATCCAGCTACTCAATAGTACTGTACACACTGTGACAAAGGGAGCAATTGCCCGCCCTGCTTTCAGAGGTCGTTTTGTTTCTATTGTTGGGTGTTTTAGGCCGTTTTCAACATCATTCCAGTCATACCACCCCGTCAGTTCACACACCCGTGATCCCTGGGTGAATAAACCCAGCTGTGCAATATACTTGAACACATTGGGGCAAA
>JASEVX010001280.1:0-18971 GCA_031761405.1 Serripes groenlandicus | reverse complement strand
AATCATTTAGAAAAACCAAAATCGTATCCGAAACTGGTAACAGAATCGATTCTTTACCACAATTCTCCAATCTACGTTTGTTCGTCAAATACACGACCATCAAAGAAATGGAAGCAATGGCTTTACTTCCATGGCACTCAAGATTATAAGGTTAGCATTACGACTTACTCGCTCGTGTCAGGATAAATGGACCTATAGTACTTGTGTTTGTTTAATTAGAGTTAAACGCCGTTTTCAACATTATTTTAGTTATATCACGGTAGACAGTTCACTTATTCATGATCCCTGGGTAAACACACCAGAACTAGGCTAGGAAAGGTGCGACCACTAGTACTGTTAATATTCTGAAAATCTCATGACACAATGTTTTCAAAAAGTCGTCTGTGGCAGAATTGTCAGAAAGTGTCTACATGTGGCAAACAGTTAAAAAACAAAACGTTAATGCGACATTGAAAACATGAATTATAAATCATATGTGGGCTAAAGCTTTTCTTCCGTGTTCCTGTTATGGAATGTGGTTCGAACTAAAAACAAGACAACTACAACATACGATGTAGAATAGCTATAGGAACCGCGCCAGACAAAAATGGGTCTTGTTGCACATGCAAACAGTGGCTAGCTAGTACAGCGAGTTTGTGTATACATACGCACAGTTTCACCAGTAGTTACTGTCCGCTAGCATGTAATACCTCGAGATGTGACGTTTAAAGATAAAAACAACAACTTTAATATTAAAGACTTTAAGCACAATAATAATACGGAGATATAATAAGACCCATTAGTTCCCGCCACTAAGGTATAACACCATACATCCTCAGGGGCGTGGCTCCCTTTAGGCACTGTAGGCACGTGCCTACACATTTTTTTCTAAAAATGCCCCCAAAATGCAGCTGCGGCGATACACATCTGCGTAATGTATCGACCAGATCAGCATGCGCTGTTCGCGCAGACTGAATCCGGCCGACACATTTCGTCTAAGGGGGAATATATAGAGTAGTGATTCCTGAAACAGAAAATCCACAGGAGGCGAAAAGTGTATTTATATCCGGGTACGCCTGTGTGGCTGATCCGGGTCGATACTTTACGCAGAGTCCACAATGTTGATTTTCTCACGAGACGGCCTACACATTGATTATTGCCAAGCTACGCCCCTGATCTTTATTTCCAAAAATACAAAACAAAAGAAAGAAAGAAAACAAGAATTAAGTCTACTTTTTTAAAAAAAACATAACGTTACAACAATTAACGACTGAGAAAAGCATAACTTGGGTAAAACATTCCCTTTCCCAACTTTGTTTGTAATATTGGAAACATGTCATCTTGATGTTCGCCACGTTTATCCCTCTTGCGAAAAACAGAAGAGCAATGTCAGTCTGCACATGCATGCGGTAAATAATTGTCTCAAAATCCTATCTACGTTCAAAGAAAACATGATCACTGCCAAAAGAGCAATTATATCATCGATAAGAAACCCTAAGTTACAGTCGAAAAGATTAATGCATGAATTCTACGGGTCATTTAGCTACTGAGACAGCTAGCACAAAAAGCATCATCATTAACCCTTTCCCGCATACAGACGCTTTCCGACACCTCTGCAGCCGACTACATTTAAAAGCATTGTAGCAAAAGTAGGTAGCTCTATAGCTAATTATGAGGAATTTCCCCTTTTGTCACAATGTTAACAACTTTATTCGATACTCCTTAATGTTTCTCAAATACGTCTGCTGCAGACTTGCGGACCACGTTGGAAAGGCTTAAATGTTTATCTAAAAGACAATCGTGAGAAAATTCAAACAATTTCAAATGTTATCGCGTATCAGACGAAAAGGGTTCTTATTGATTTTTTCTTTACGGCATAATGGGAATAAACCTGGAAATGCAACCTGTTAGAATACACTTGATTTATGTTCTCCACTAGTATTTATATTAATGATCTATGTACAGACCTTAGAGATAAATGCATATTTGTCACAAATAACGTCCCAGAAATATACTTTCTCCTTTTCGCAGACGAAGTGGCAAATTGCGCAGACACCGCCAACAGCAACTTTAAGTTATTTCCCAGTACTGCATCGACACTGGCATGACAGTGAACTTAAAGAAAATGGAAATGATTGTGGTTTTTTTTAGAAATGGCGGACCTTTAAGAAACTACGAAAAATGAAAATTAAATGACGACATCGTAAATGTTACACCCTTTTATAAGTGTGTGGGTCTTTTATTCAGCCCTAAACAGTCATGGTCCTTGGCAAAGACAAAGCAATGTGGACAAAGTAGGAACGTTATTTTTACAATTAAACGCTTTCAGTATAATTTTGGTAACTTAAAACATCATGAAATATTCATTTTATTTGACGGTATTCGTTGTTCCCATCCTAATATACGGTTCCGAGCTATGGGGTCATTCATTATGACGATGTTCCCATCCTAACATACGGTTCCGAGCTATGAGGTCATTCATTATGACGATATTCCCATATGTAAATGTGTATAATGCCATCTCTTATCAAAATATCACTTTTAAAACAGAGGAAATTTATTTTGCCGCAGAGCTATAATAACACTCGACTGCATTATAACTGGATATATCCAGAATATGTAGATGTTTCTTTCTATAGTTAATTATAGCTTATCTTGTGGAAAAAAATATATATCATTTGGAGTTTGTCCTCTAGTATATATTGATATGTGCTTTGATTTCCAGATGCAAATGATCAATGAACGGTCTTCGGTAGTATAAAGATTCACACGCTCCACTGTACATTCCTTCTTTTCTTGCCCGTTTACATACATTATGGACACAGCAAAAATTGATTAATATATTTATACATATGTGTGAATATATATATAGTATGTTGTATTATGTGTCTCAGGCCTTTTTTACAATATAAACTTCTTTATTCTGTACTCTGTAGTTTACCGTAAACAGTTACATTCATCTCTCTTCGACTTGCAAGCTTACAATGAAGGCTCTTGGAAGAATATACGTATACCATAAACTCATCTGAATTTTCAATGTAAGCAGATGAAGCAAAAGCCGCTTTTGTCCATAGCGTTGTACACGTAATTTGTATTCTTATCAACGTCTTTCAAAAATGAAAGTAGAAGTCTAAGCCTATGAATAACGCAACTGACATCAATACAACATCCGACGCGGACTTAGTGTTTCTATTTACAGGGTTATCCGAACTAGAAGTCCGCATACTGTTCCGACTGCCATACACCTTTCGACTGTTCAGACATTGCAAGGGGCGGAAATCGTCCGAAATATCCATGAAGACACCTTTGCCGTCACCACTTGGTTCGCGTTGCCCAAATATCATGGTTCTAAAGGATTCCAACTAAAAGTAAAATAAATGAGATGTGCAAAAGAAAATTTCAACAACAGGTTTTTTGATCAATCAATCTATCTTTTATTGGCAAATATCGACATAAAGTATCGTGTACAACTAGGTTCCCCATTAGTGTAATTTGTGAGCAAGACGTTATTGTCTAGGCATTTCTGACGATGTTGTCACTTATCAGATAGATGCTTCTTCTTCGATAGACGATAGAAAACTGATGCTGATCTGCGCTTGTCTCAGTTTATATACCGGCACTATCCGGTTACCACCGGGGGACACCGGGTGTCACCGTGGCACCACCGGCGCACGACCGGGGTTCTACCGGGTTGGACCGGCAGGGCCGTAACACGATCGTGGTCTCACCGGCTGGCACCGGGACACGACCTAGGTCACAGCGGGATGGACCGGGAAACACACCGGCGCGACACTGTAAATACACCGTGTCAAACCGGGGTAATCCGGGATCAAACGGGTGCATCTGGCTTCTAAACCGGGAACACTCCCGGACAGCGACGGGAATATGAGAATGCACTTGATTTTTCTGGCACAAATGTCCCCGATCATTCCGGATCATCCCGGTATACCGGCTAGTCTTCACCGGGAGATACCGGGACGTGAACCGGGACAGTGAGAATTAGGCTTTAGCATTGCGACTGACTCGCTGGTGTCAGGATAAATAGAACTTTAGTACTGGTAAGTTTCCTAGGACACAGCGAAATATAACTGAGAAATTTTTGAATGAAGCGTCAAGCACCATGCAAACAAAGCTTTCATATATTAGTTTAACGTGGACTTTAATATAGAGGAACAGTGAAAACGGAGATAATGTGCGAATGCGTCGCATGGGATATTTGTTTTTCTATTGACAAATCACAGGGGCGTAACCGTAGGGAGAATTAACGTATACGACGGGAGCAAGGGGTGTGAGGTGTGGGGTCGTTCTAAGGCCCCAATTCGGTCCATGGACAGTTATCAAAATTAATTTGAAACACACTCCAATGTTCCACACTAGCACCTTCATCATTTTAGTAGAATACCCGGATTGATACGAACATTTCGTTTTGGTATTGACCTGCATGAAAGTATCGAATAAGGCATTCCATCATATTGGTTGATTTGTGTGTGTTTTAACCCTTTCCCTCATATAGACGCTTTCTGACGCATCTGCAGCAGACGTCTTTTTCAAAACATAGTGACAAAAGAAGAAATTGCACAAAACGTGCAATTTCTCCTTTTGCCACAATGTTTTCCACTTTTTGTGATAGGTTATCCATTCAATTATGGAGATTTTCTATTTTTTGACAAAATACGTTCAAAGTCGCCTGCTGCAGAATTGCCGTATGAGGGAAAGTGTTAAGCCGCTCTCAACTCACGGCGTTTCTTGGGTAAGTAACAAGTACGACTGCACCACCGATATGGTTATAATGCATGATACCTTTATCCTACTAAGACGTCATTTCCCCCTCCCTAATTGGATAATCAATGTACCAAGCCATTCGAAAACTGACACTCGGGGGATGCTGTACACTGTTTAGCTTTAACGATCGGATTGCACACAAGTACATTCCGGTTATGGTCATTACAGGTTTTTTCTAGATCCTTTAGAGATACATGTAAGGCTAGATGGCGACCAGGTAGACATTGCTCAGACTGCATTAGTGCAAGCTGATTTGGGTATTCTCTGGTCGTTTTATTTATGACATGAGCCATGTACACGAAAAGCGACCGTCAGTGGGTTTGAAATTAATGAATCTAAAAAATTTGTATCATTTGTTTTTTGGTCATTGTTCTTTCTTCAGAGGCTTAAATGATACTTATGCGAGCAACTTCCGAACAGGGAAGATCCTGATTAGACTACGTGGACACGCATGCCGATCTGGAACTTTCCTCGTCGGAAAACCCCGAATGTTAATTTTCGTTTCACTTGGCTCAAATGATCCAATCTTAAACGTCAGCAATATTAAATAATCTGGAAACTGTACCTGCTCTTCGGCAACCTGTATGGTCTCGTGAAATAATGTCCACGTGACGCTCTCGTAACAAGGTGGTGTTGTCAGGCTCCCCTGGTATCTGTAGAACGATTCTAGATTGGATGGTATGAACTCGATGAGAGGTATGGAGCGAAGTGAGGATTCCCTATCTGTAAGTTTATTCATAACACGTTTAGAAAACACACTGTTTGTCGGTTTTCAAAGCTGTGGTCTCGGTTTATTATTCAGTTTTCCAAGCTGTTGTATATACCATTTTTTGATACAAGTAACTAAATAGATGTTTCTATCGAAGGTGACTTCAAAAACAGACGTTAGAACAGGACAGAAACCACTTGTTATAATGAGACAGTTTATGAATATATGGCCAGCCTTTGTATGTGTCATTTTGTAATGTCTTAAAGTATTTAAGTTGTGTAGATTTAATATACTTACCTTTGAAATGAATGTCTTTAAAATGGTCGATAAGTTTCTCAAAATGACTGTTGAATCTGCCCACCTATAATAACAATAAGATGAGCCGTGTCTAGCGATTTGTGGTCTTAACCCTTTCCCTCATACGACAATTCTGCAGCAGACGACTTTGAACGTATTTTGTCAAAAAATAGAAAATCTCTATAATTGAATGGATAACCTATGACTAAAAGGGGAAAACATTGTGTCAAAAGGAGAAATTGCACGTTTTGTGCAATTTCTTCTTTTGTCACTATGTTTTCAAATAGCCGTCTGCTGCAGAGGCGTCAGAAAGCGTCTATATGAGGGAATGGGTTAATGCATCTGCTTACAGTGAAGATTCAGGCGAGCCTGTGTATCTTTAAAGCAGCATTGAAATAATGAAACTTATTACATGTGGAATTCCTTTTAGACCTGTTAACCTTTTCTGAGATGTTGGAGTAAAAACCCTTTGGACCGACATACGCGAAACGTGCTAACAGTATGAAAATCGTCTGGAGAAACGGTGTTCTTCTTCGTATAATGTAGATTTAAGTGAGCCTATATCATCGTCATAACATAATCCTAGACAAATTACTTGTTAAAACAAAGACAACCCCTGTTATCTTCTTCTATTGTTACGTGCATGCCGAGACATGACATAATAATTATATTATACTGAAGCTGACACCACTAAACCCCATTTCACTCGCAAATATTTATCTGATCATGAGCATGAGAACATATACAAATTGGCAATTCTAAACAGTGTAGGTTCTATGCATCTTGTCCGCCTGCCCAGTCTTATCAGCATCTACACAATTTGACAGAATCTTCTATCAAGCTTATGCAAGTATAATGTGAACAGTGTAGATCTAAATTGTTCTCAAAAGTCAATTTGTACATTTTCACATGCACTGACTCACTGACTCATTTAGTAATATTCATGCATCAGCTGGATGATTTAAAAAAATAGGATCAGCTGTTTTACATAGATAATTTCAATCAAGGATAAAAACACAAAACGAAAGGATAGTCGGAAAGAAACGTCTTCCTTACCCCTAATGATTTCTAAATTTGTCTGATCCACACGCGAATTTAGTACCGTTTCATCATTGATATGAATAATTAAATAAAACAAAAACAAAACATTAGAGTGTTCATGCCTCAGATAAAAATTTAACCTGTATTTAAAGACCACCCATGGGGGGAGAGAACAATAAGGTCTTTGTTCACAGGTGGTCTTTAATTGCAGGGACATTTATGCACAAAATATATCATTGAGAAATTAAAGTGTGATTGCTATAGACAGGACATTGATTAACTCTTTCAGCGCCAATGGCAATATTGAGCTTTTTGCAAACAATACAGATTCAGGTGAGTCAGCTCGTAACGAGCTGTCTCACCTGAAATCTGCATTGTTTGGCTGTGGGTTATAAAAATATTCCAAAAAATCCTATAACATGAAAATAGAGTCGTCCGAGTTTGAACATGGAAGAGTCTACGTTAAACAATTCGGCGCTGAAAGAGTTTTAAAACAAGGGTGGTCTTTACCACAGGTTCGACTGTACTATGGAAACGTGCAGATGTGACTGTGCTGATTGACAGGGTGATCTAGATCTACACAGTTGATTAAAGCCATAATGTTGATTGACCTGTAGAGTCAAAAATTATATAGATGGACTTACCTGAAAGAAAAACGCTAAAACAGCGAGTCCGTCCTCTTTATCCAAGGCGTTTGTAAAGTTACCATATTGTTCGTTATAATTAACAACATGCATCTGAAAAATACATACAACATGGGTATACTCGACTCAGTTCCATGTACCTGTAGACTATAGCCTCGCATTTACATAAAACGTATTTAATACGCACCGACTGTAAAAGAAGTTTTGGTATGTATCAACTTCGATGTATGCTTTCTGGCGACCAAGTAGACTATAGCCTCTCATTTACATAAAACGTATGTAATACGCACCGACTGTAAAAGAAGTTTTAGCATGTATCAACTTCGATGTGTGCTTTCTGGCGACCAAACCAGTAAACGACTTGACGGTATTAAAGTTTTCTCTCAAACAGACGCATGTTGAGGCCTCTGAAGGATCCGACTTTCGAAAACATTGTGTCAAAAGGAGCAATATCTCTTTTTGTCAAAATAGTGCTTACTTGCACTTTCGACATTTAGACCTGATAATTTCAAAGTTATCTACTTCAAATGTGTTGTATTTGGGGAAGGGGTGACGGCACTCTCAAGAGATTTTCCCCTTACATTGCCAATACTACCGGTGTCTTTTATCTTGCCACGATAAATCCCCCAAATCATTGTCTAGAGCCAAAGATGGAAGCCATTTATATCACGTTTAACCCTTTCCCTCATAAAGACGCTTTCTGACGCCTCTGCAGTAGATGATTTTGAAAACATTGTGGCAAAAGGAGAAATTGCTCGAAATGAGCAATTTCTGCATTTGCCAAAATGTTTTCAACTTTTTTTCAGTTATCGTACCTTCATTTATAGAGATTTTCCGGGTGTTTACGAACATGCTCTCAAAGTCGTCTGCTGCAGGTTTGCTGTATGTGGGAAAGGGGTTAAAATAAGTACAGAGCTCTCACGGATCGCGTCTCACATAGCAGAGATCGATCCTGGTCATCAAAGGATTGCTTTCGCCAGGAAGTATGTGTTTTGTTCTTTGTATACCAAGATCAACCTTCTCATTCGTGTCGTCCGCTCTTGGTCTTACTTATTCCTTATTTATAGACTAATATATATGCAATAATCTGTAAAAAACAATCAACTTTGGGGACACAAGTTGCAGGAATTCAGCTGGATAAGGGTTAGGACAATCGCTCCTTGATTTTGCAAATTTCGTGACAAGACACCATATAGTGGTAGTAATGGCTTTCCCTCCTTGGTGTTGAGCATTACAACTGACTCGCTTGTGTCAGGATACATGAACCTGTTAACCTGGTTACCTACCCTGGAAACTCCGCGGTATAACAGAACACAACCTTTGTAAGCCGTGTAAAACGCACTACAAACACACTACAAACACACTACAAACACACTACAAACACACTACACACACACTACAAACACACTACAAACAAACTACAAACAAACTAATCTGTGGCAGAAATAAGGGAACTGTTCCCGTTTGTCGAGTATATCGAGGGCTTGGCGTGAAATGGTTGTAACTAAAATTGATATTTTTTTACCAAGGTTATTCACCTCTCCATTATGTCTTCATAAGCGTTAAATCATTTTTCTTGGTAAACAGTGGAAATTTAGGTGCCATTGCTCGTTTTGAGCAATGGCACCTAAATTTGCATTGTTTACCAAGGGGTCAAAATTGTCCCTAAATCAGGGTTTTCAAAATAGGTTTTTTAGTTACAACCGTTTCACGCCAAGCCCGCGATATGCTTTTATTAGAGAGGACATATTTCAAACCAAGAGCCGAATACATATGCCAATACATACCTCCATAGGAAAGAATTGTCCATTGATGTCGTGCTCCGATCCTCGGCTGTCCACCGCTCCCCAGTGAAAGTGAAATTGTTCAGCAATGAATGTCCCAGGTAAGCCCCCACTGCTTATTTTACGCGTGTGCTCATTTAAATTCACTTTCACTATAATGATTGATGAAAAAATAAAACATTATAAATTTTATATCAATCAATTGAATGTTTAACGGACCATTATTAAATGTTTGGTTTAGACATAACAAGTCTAGCGGACGTAAAAGCGCAGTACAGGCAAGTATTGTTGCTAATACGGAGCTAAGGGGGAGTTTTTCATTGTAAATGCATCAACAGATCATCGGGTTATTGCGACAAACCAAGACTGCATTGCTAAATTTAATTAAAGAGTATTCTAAATTTCAAAGTGACACAATCAGATTTGCACAACCATAATGGTTTAGCCGATCAGAAATTTCATTACTTTGTGATTTGAAATTGTAAATAAAATTGTATTTAGAATTAGTTGCAAACGCAGGATGTTCTTACATCAAATCACGAGCCTTTAAACTGGCAAATATTTGTGTAGAACAGCACGTAGACCTGGGGTGTCTTCAAACACACCGAGATATCGGCATGTGCTAGACGAAGCAACATCTTTTGACTAGCACTCTGTGCGTTAGGACAATCCAAAGACACCCCGGGTATAAGTGTTGTTCTACACAAATATTAGCTCCGTAGAGTCTCGCTATGAGAGGTTAGACAGTAAGTACTTCACCTATCCGAATAGTTAGACAAATGATAACCAGGAATAGCATTTTATAAGATCATTTGTTGGCTAAATACAAAACAACCAGATCATCGGGTTATTGCGACAAACCAAGAACCAGATCGGGGTAATCCATGGACGTATTCTGATCATAATGAAATCTAAGAAGATGAATTTACGAATCAATAAAGACAACGAAACCCCTTTCCCACATGTCGACATTTTGTATGCATCTTTTGAAAATATTGCGGTAAATGGAGAAATTGCTCAAAAAGAGCAATGTTTTCAACTATTTTCATTTATAAGTCTATCATTTAAAGTTTAAAGAGTTTCCTTATTTTAGCTAAGTTGATTTCAAAGTAATCTGTCACAAATGTATTGTTTATGGGAATGGGTATATTTCTAAACGTCGGAGGTTCAGTTTTCGTAGGGCGTGACTCTTTTCATGTTGTTATCAATTCATCTCTGTCGGGTGTTTTGTTTTAAAAGTGGTATATAAGCCCATCCATGGAAAAAGGTTCAAGTTAACTTTTGTCAACAGTGTAGAAACAAATCAGCCTGTTCATCCACATAGTCTAATACAGATCTACACTGTTCCATATTCACATACATATGCATGCTAGAAGATTCTGACAACATGCGTAGATTCTGAAAAGTGTGAATAGGTGGACAAGCAGGTCTGAATCTACACTGTTCAGAAACGCCAACGTGTTTTATTTTAAAAGAATGGACTCAACTTGTAGACTATTTAATATAATTGATTACACTGCTTCACAATAATGTACTTTTTGGACATGTCCCATAAGCAAAGAAGGCAACGACACTTGTTTTCTAGAATTGTGTTTTACGCCGCTCTCTACAGTGTTTAAGTATTAAGTCATACGACGGCGAGTCTTGGGTATATCGCCAGTACTATCGGTATTAAATTATCACGTCACTGGTGGATCAGCCGCAATGGTATCCCCACAATCACAGAACAACAAGTAGGAAAGTCAATAATACCATTTTCATATGGTCTGTCTCAAGATTGTTGACTGATCGTGTGGCTGGATGACTCCCAATAAGAATGACAGTTTGACCCTTGCTTGAAGGGTAATATCTGGCTGAATGGCTATGAACGATTGGAGTTAATGCATCTCTTGATTTACAGCAGGTTGGGTGGTTTTGGATTCATATCTTATCTATTTATATTTTTATCTCAATGTTAATATAGGGTGTGGGATTAATATCATCTTTCCTGTCCGCCGAGATATGACCTTAACTATTGAAACCGGCGTAAACCCCAAAACAAAACGGAGATTGTTGACGAAAGCAGTTTCATATATAACTTACGATCGGTATCAAGGAAAGCATACCGACTTGATTCAACTCTTGCAGTATTCGTATGCTGAACATAATAACCGAAGTCAAATTGAATTTGTATTTGTATTTGTATATGAAATTGAATTTGTATTTGTCTTTGTAACAATGATGTACTTATTTTGTACAAGTTGGAAATAAAGTATCTATCATAATAACCGAAGTCTGCAGGAAATGAAATCGAGTCGCGAAAGCAGAGTCAGTAACGACGAGAGCTTAGAATCCAGAGGTCGTTAGTTCGAACCCCTGCTCCACCAATAATGCTTTCCGAAGTCATTGTGGAAAGTGTCTCACACAAATAGGTCCAATGATGCTAGTGGCGAGGTAGCCGGTTGCCTTGGAAGAATGTTGTGTGGAGTAGGAGGATACAAAGCTAAGGGAGGAAGAAAGGTTAGATGAACTGGATATCGTGATATAAATGTTACTGAAGAACAGTTGAAAACGACGTGATACTCAAATCAATCCATCGGAAGTTTTGATTTCCAAAAATCGGGAATATGTATGAAAACTAGGGATTGGACCGGGTACCCAAGTTACCGAGTTCTCGATCGGACGTCTGGGTACCGGTTATTATAATATGTACTCGAATACTCCATTATAATTTCCAAATTTATCTGTTTTTCATCAGTAAAAAACTAAAAAGTATATGAATTGAAACATTAAAATTAATGAATTGGTAAAACAGCAGCAAATTTAACAAACAGGATAACAACTTTTCATCTAAAGATGGTACCTAACCCTTTCCCTCATACGACAATTCTGCAGCAGACGACCTTGAACATGTTTTGCCAAACAATACAAAATCTTTGTAATGAATGGATAACCTATGACTAAAAGTGGAAAACATTGTGGCAAAAGGAGAAATTGCACGTTTTGTGCAATTTTCCTTTGTTAATATGTTTTCAAATAGCCGTCTGCTGCAGAGGCGTAAGAAAGCGTCTATATGAGGGAAAGGGTTAAACATATTTTGATTTCTTTCGAGTACCCGAGTACTCGATCGGAAAAGTATACGAGTAATCGAGTACTAATATCGTAACTCGTTCCCATCCCTTAAACAAACCTGTATGCCCATTATTTGTCAGCGTCATATTCACATTCGTGATTCTGTCATAGCCGCTGAATATAATAGGCTGGAGTCGATCTTCATCGATGATGACGTCATTCGTGACGATGGCAATAGGTGATTGTTTGGTTCCCCCACATTGCGGGTAATCTAAGTGCCAGTGATTTGGCCCTGTAAAATCATAAAAATATCATTGAACTGGACTTAATCCGTTTGCAGCCAAAGGCAATTAAAGGCTTTTGTAATCAATTCAGATTTATGTGCGACAGCTCATAACGAGCTGTCTCTCCTGAAATCTGCATTTTTTGCCACTTAAACATTAACTTTTACCAAACTTTTTCTTCGACGAATAATTGACTGGGCAAATTTTCAACATGGAATATTTGACTGTGTCAATGAAAGAGTTAAATGAGCCTTGTCATGCTTTCAGAGCATAGGCCCTCGGTGGAATGTACGACTACCTTCTATGATCTCCGACTAACTGCCATTATACAACTTTAAAATAATTTCCTATACAAATTACAGTATTAAATTATAAATAAGGAATTAGGTTTTTAATCTCTCAAAGGTATGATAGCAGCACAGCTTCTGCACTCTCGTTGCACTATCATCTTATATATATAGTTATATTTGGCTGTTTACAATAGAACCAAACAGTAAAGATCCATGCTAATCAGCATATAATGTACGTGCGATGTAATGTTGATCTTTAATCTTTGCTACTCGTTTATTCATTCATATAAAATATTAAAATTCAAGAAAAAATAAACACGATAAAATCATGTTCCATTCTGTCATTTGACAGTTCACATATAGCGGGATAAACATAAAAAGTAATGTTCAGTTTTCTTGGGATAAAACTCGACTATTAGTTATATTGAAGGATACGTTCCCAGTTCGGTGACATCTTCAACATCGTTTTGAGCATTTTTAAATATTTCTTTTCCAAAAATGTTTTGAAATATAGTCTGTTGCATAGGTGTCATGCATAGGTGTCAAATGTTTCTCATACAAGAGACCCTTTCCAAGGAAGAAACTTTTTCTAAACATTAAACCATTTTCCATACTGAACAATTAGTTCAGCTGAAGGCTTTGTAAACATATTGGTTCAAAATATGAATACTCTCTTTGTATGAAAGTATAATTAAAGAATGCGGTTGAAAAGAACAAAGTTTTGCAAAGAGAGAACTTGCTCATTGTTGTAAGCATTTTCGCCTCGGGACACAATGATTTAAAAAGTCATCCAATGCAATTCAATTTAATATATATGCAAATGCGTTTAAAAAGTGTCTGCATGTGAGAGAGGGTTTATTGACTTACCCCTCATTCCCCTGTAGTGCCATTCGTTGCCTGTAAAAGAAAGATTCATTTCTCTCATACAGCAAATTTGCAGTAGGCGACTCTAAAACCATATACAGACAAACATATAACAGCTATTTAAATATGGTAAAATACGTATGAATGTAACCCATATGATATAAGTGTAAATGTCTCTTTTTGATAATTCTTTCCTTTTTGTCCAAATGTTTTTAAAAGCCGGCTGCATCAACATGCGACTGTATAACTATTGATGTAATGGCCGTTAAATATCGTCTCTTCCAAATATGTTCAACTTCATTTAACCCTTTCCCTTATACGACAATTCTGCAGCAGACGACTTTGAACGTATTTTGTCAAAACATAGAATATCTCCATAATTGAATGGATAACCTATGACGAAAAGTGGAAAACATTGTGGCAAAAGGAGAAATTGCACGTTTTGTGCAATTTCTTCTTTTGTCACTATGTTTTCGAAAAGCCGTCAGCTGCAGAGGCGTCCGAAAGCGTCTATATGAGGGAAAGGGTTAAGATGTTTCTTTACAGCCTCTTTGCCTGTTTTCGATATCAGTGCAAACCCGGATTATACTGAACAGATGCGCAGTATAGGTCTGACTCGTCACTGGCCTATTGGATTCGTCAAGGCAATTTGCGCGAGTACTGGTTAAGTCTCCAAGAATCAGACATCGAGAGTTATTAATATAAACTGTACAATGGATAAATGTTAACTTAATCTGGTCGAAATGTTCAAACTTGAGCTACTCTTCCAAGAGTACCGCTCAAAATGACGAAATGATTCATATTTTGTATTAACCCTTTCCCACATACAACAAATCTGTCTTTGAACATATTTTGTCAACAAATAGAAAATCTCTATAATTGAATGGATTACCTATGATTAAAAATGGAAAACATTGTGGCAAAAGGAGAAATTACTCGTTTTGAGCAATTTCTTCTTTTGTCACTATGTTTTTTTAAAAATCCGTCTGCTGCAGAGGCGTCAGAAAGCGTCTAGATGAGGGAAACGGTTAAAATTGAGATCTAGGAATACCAACTGCTTACAATGTGAGCCGGCAGACGGATTTGGCAACCTCTTGGAAAAATTGTGAAAAATCTCCATATTTGAGAGTATCGAGGGCTTGGCGTGAAACGGTTGTAACTAAAATCGGTATTCTTTTACCAAGGTTAATCGCCTCGCCATGAAGTCTTTATAAGCCTTTCTTGGTAAACAATGGGAATTTAGGTGCCACTGCTCGTTCTGTTTACAAAGGGGTAAAAATTGCCCCTAAACCAGGGTTTTCAAAATAGGTTTTTAGTTACAACCGTTTCACGCCAAGCCCTCGGTATAATTATTAGATGGAGTTGAAAACATTTTAGCAAAAGGGGGAAAAAATGCTCATTATGAGCAATTTCTCCTTTTGTAACAATGTTTTCAAAAGTCGTCTGCTGCAGAGTCGTCAGACAGCGTCTTGAAAAGGGTTAAGGTGGTATGCCTGGATAACCACTCACATAAACATTCTGTGAACAAGTGAAATAAATCAAAATTATTTGACAAGATAAAATACTGACATACCTGCACTTGCTTCAATAAGGGACGGAAACCTTGAGATTAAGCTCCAAATAAGAAACGATGTAAAATGTTGCACTGCCATCTTAGAATGAAAAACACTACACCTCCATAAAAACACACGCACACAATAAAAAAAACCAACTCCTCCACAATAACTGTAATGATTCGGACTGATGTAAACGAGTTTAAAGATGAAGTTAATCCAGCGTGCGAGTATATAGCGTATTTAACCAATACATGACATGATCGTTATTTAATCTCTGACAATCGACAGCATCAAAAGAATATATTTAGAAAAAAAAACAACAGATAGATTAAATGTTGAGACAGTGTAGAAAAAACATTGTGAAAACGGGGAACTGTGAATAACGAGACGTTTTTATTTGTCCTATAGTGTTTTAAACAATTTGTCAGTTCAAGTTCAAAACGGGAAAGGATCTAATCTGCACATTGATAACGACAAAACTCACTCGCCCCTTAGGTCTTCGTTTTAAAACTACTATCCTTTTAATCAATGTTTATCAAAAAGAAATAACACGAACAATTATAAATAATTTCCAACAATACTTTTCAATTGTACCACAGCATATCTGTCCATTGTCAAAGTCAGTATTATAAATACATTCGTCACATGTTTTTGCAACCTTTTACATTCTGATGAAGTCAGTAATTGGGTCACGGGGCCATTTGGTTTATGAGATATGATACATACCTTGATATTGACATTGAAATTAACCTGGATCATGTAGGAAAAACCCGAATATACCGAAAAAGAAATTCCTAAACACCGGTGTTATAAATATAAACCGTGGATTCTCAATTCTTGGCGGGAAACTCGTTTGTAGAGAGACCTTAAAAGGCATGGTAAGCCTTGGTACTGTATTGAATCTACAACGGTAAACGGAAGTTAGAAATATCATGTTTACGTGTGAAACTAGACAGGAATCTGTCGTGGCCGAGTGGTTAGTGTCGAGCATTTGGAATCGAATGACACGGGTTCGAACTATAGTCGCACCTAGTACTGGTTAGTTTTCCACGGAATCACAAACACGAGAATTATATATATATATATAAAGAATTCGTTCGATGCTAAGGAATCGGTAAAAATAAGGGTTCGACCCGTTGTGTGTGTTTGTAACGGTTTCAACTTGATCACTAGATATTCCGAACTGTTACGAGAACCGGTTCCAACCAGTTCACTCACATATGACATAGCATCGCTCGAACACATGCAGCGATCATGTTGGACATATTCAAACATCCCTCTACCATTACAGATACAGTGATACGGTGTTTTAAGAGTACACCCGACACTATCTCGATTCAAAACACGTTAATGGATAAACGTAAGATCTTCTACACCCTTTCCCTCATATATGAAATATGCAGCAGACGACTTTGAAAATCTATTATTTATTACAGTTTTCTTGAATACATTGTGTACAGCAATCTCCTTCGCAGAGTTGTCGTTCCTTACACTCACCATACATGTGTGGTGAGTGTAAGGAACGACAACTCTGCGAAGGAGATTGTGTGTACAGGTGTAATTGCTCATCGTGATCAAATTCCTCTATGGCCACAATGTATTCACACGTCGTATGCGTTAAAATGCTTCTGCAGTTGGAAAGAGTTAACGTTACAATGTACGGCCATCGTTGGTGACGATAAATCGTGGCGAACACTTTGAATACTGCAACATCACCATGGAATTTCCGAATTATGTAACTATATGTCCGGTTACGGATCCATCACTATGGTCAACAAGAGTTGCTGCAAGATGCAGCAGTTCGATGTTAGCGCGGGAATCAGCGTTTTATGGCTAAAGAAATACTGTTTGATTCGAAAAACACGAAACGCGCTTTTAAATATATGATAGACATATATGATAACAATAGTTTTTTAGTTAAGTACGTAAAACGAAAACAAAATACCTTTCCTAACGTGTTGACCTCGATCTCCCAGAATTATTGTGAACATTTGTCTGCGCATGCGCGTCCTTTTTTCCCTTTAATATATTCTTAAAATCGCAAAATTTAGCACAATGACTTTGCATTTATGAAATATTCCCATTTTCCTGTTATTAAAACCCCGGTAGTTCCCAGTGATGTTACATAGACTCCACTCTGGTATACTGGTTGTGTTCAGTTGTGTGACTTCGGGTCGAGGTCAAGAGAAAAGAGGGAGAAATGTAACGGGAACGGGTATAAATCGATCACTTCTACAGCCTTGCTCTGGAAGCCGGCTGGTAGAGTGGTTGACCTTTTCGTAAAGTTAAGCAACGTTCATCGCGGTTAGTGCCTAGATGGATGACCCGCGATGCTTAACGCCGGTACACGTTAAACTATGGTTTTAATTTACATTTTAATTATAAAAAAAATACTCGCATACAAACTCGAACGAGAATCAGTCTATTGACGAACTGCTACGAAAATATCCGAGAGCTGTGTGTAAAATACGGCGCATGCACGATACAGACGGCGCATGCGCAAGCCCATTGCTCCAGTGACAGTTATTTTCACAACCAATATATGCACTGGTGCCGGATCAGGACCACAATGCCGGACAGGATGACTCCAATGACATAAATAACTCGTTAATAATTCTAGTGTGTTTAAAGTTTAATGGCGTGGAAATCCCATAAATCGGAAATGCCTTGATAACTAAACAAGGTATGAACAATATAAATGAAACGTCGCACAGTGATTTGAGTCTCATATACCAAGAATGGCTATACATTTAAGAATTTGAATGGTTCGATCCCAAGTCGAGTCATAATATTATAACGAAAAACCGAATCACTACAGAGGTCAATTCTCGAACACTTGGCAAATGTGGAAATGATGATTTATACCAGCCAATTGAAACAAGAAATGTAGTAGTTTTGCGACCAGTGAACCCCCACATTGAGAAACGGTTCTGTACAGTATCCCGAAAAACTTCCCTATACTCCATCCGGTCATCGAAGCAGTGCTGAAGCTTCTGAGGAGATATAGTTTACATTCGTTTGGCTAAATGTTTCAGAGTCGAGAGAGATGTCAAATTGTCCACGCCCCGAGTAAACAATAATTAAATGCGTTATCGTTACTGCACCGAAGGTCGTGTTAGATATGGATTTTCCCACGCTACGAGTCGTGCAATACGATCCATGTATCGCTCATGTAACGTAATTTTCCTTTGATCATATACCTACAATCTATTAAGAGTGAAAATAGTAACAAATATTTAGATTCAATTTATTTTTAATTGAGATTACAATTTTGTTAAGGGTATGAATGGCGGATGCATATTTACTACAATAATTAGGCCACGCCCCATAGCATGTATTATAATATCCAATAACATCATCGAATTCAATTGTCATTGTTTTGTGGGAAAAAATGATTTACACAATCTTTACTTTATGATTTTTAATATTTTTCGCGAGGTTTTCGATACTAAAATTAGACAATTTGATCTAGACAAATACAGATTTGTATCCCGCCGTGTTTGAACTGCGCATGACCATCTGAATGTATTTGTCGCCTGAACATATGAAGGTATATAATAATACCCCCCCCCCCCCCCCCCCCCCCCTTCCCCCCCAAAAAAAAACACTGCTCGAATGTGAAAGTGTGTGAAGTTGGCAGAGTATTTAGACGTTAGACATTAGACATTCAAAAAAGAACCCAGGATGTCT